>OY747716.1:8310070-8515070 GCA_963556495.2 Valencia hispanica
CCAACTTTCAGTATTACTATTGGCGACTTTGGCTTAACCCATCACAAGATGATGGACCAAAATGGTTATGGTTAGAAGAGTCATCATGTGGACCTACCTCTCTACACGCTTTACTCTGTCTCAAGCTCCCATTACCAGAACCCATATCAAGATATTCTAGGAACCCAATAGTTAAGTACTCCCTGAAGATATGGGCACAGTTCAGACGAGCATTTTCACTAAATAACATGTTAATTAATGCCCCCATATCAAGAAATAGCATGTTCAAACCTTCCACTATAGACAATACTTTTGATACTTGGACCAAGAAGGGATTAGTTACCTTGAAAGACCTCGACTTTGACGATAACTTTGCATCCTTCGAGCAGCTGAGATTAAAATTTGATATTCCTAACTCACACTTTTTCAAATATCTGCAACTTCGTGCCTTTGTTTCCGCAGAATCAACTGAATTCCCATCTCTGCCGCCCAGATCTCTCCTTGACTAAGAGAGAGTCAAGGCTTAGCCCCAACCATAAAGGGACTATCGGAAAAATCTATATGCTACTCAGCCTCTCACAACTTAGAATCTTTGACATATTTAAAAAGTCAATGGGAAGAAGAGCTAGACATAGAACTTACTGAGGACATATGGGACTCTGCATTAGATAAGATACATTCATCTTCAATTTGCTTAAAACATAAGGTAATACAGTTCAAGATTGTACATCGGCTACATTGGTCTAAGACGAGACTGGCAAAGATAACACCAAACGTTGACCCCTACTGTGATCGCTGTGGAGCACCAATTGCCACTTTATCACACATGTTCTGGCTCTGTCCAAAACTAAAAGAATTTTGGCAATCCATATTCAAATTCTTCTCGGATCTACTAGGAGTACCCATGGCACCTCTTGCCGTAATAGCAATATTTGGTGTCCTACAGCAAAAACATGATAGCCTTTGCTATGTTACTAGGTAGAAGACTCATATTGCTTAAATAGAAAGATAAATCTCCTCCAACCTTCAGCTATTGGCTCAGGGACCTCCTGCACCATCTGACTATAGAAAAAATCCGTTATGCCACTAGAGGCTGTGCCCTCAACTTCTACGCTATCTGGCAACCAGTCCTTGATCATGTTGAAAAGCTTGACGCATCAGACATCTTAGATGTGTAGAGGTAACTCCTCCCTCTTTTCTCTTCTCTCTCGCCCCTTTTTTTGTGTTTATTATTATTATTTATTTTTATTCCTTTTTTTATTTTTTTTTATTTTTTTATTACAGTTATCAGTGATCCTTCGCTGTAATGTTAACCTATGAGGGTGCAATGGGGTGGGGTTGTTCACTGGGTGGGTTTGTATTGAAATGTATGTAAAATTGCATAGTTTGTAACTGAAAAAAAACTATAAAAATACTTTGAAAAAAAATAAATAAATAATGCCGAGGTTCTTTATGTTACTTACTGGGGGCCAATTTAATGACATCCAGATGAAGTGATTGACTAATCAGTTTCTTTTTTAGAACTTCTGGTCCAAAGACAGCAACTTCTGTCTTGTCAGAATTTAAGAGCAAAATGTTTAGAATCATCCATGTTTTTATGTCTTCCAGACATGCCTGTAAGCTACCTAACTGACTGGGTTCATCAGGATTTATGGATAAATATAGTTGTGTATCATCGGGATAGCTGTGGAAATTTATCCCATGCTGTCTAATGATTCTACCAATTGGGAGCATATATATGGTGAAAAGAATTGCTCCAAGCACAGAACCCTGTGGAACTCCACAAGTAACCCTTGAGAGTGAAGAAGATTGATCATTTAGATGAACAAACTGGAATCTATCAGACAAATATGATTTAAACCAGCATATTCCTGTTCCTTTGATCCCTGCAACATTTTCAAGCCTTTCTAAGAGAATATTATGATCGACTGTGTCAAAAGCAGCACTGAGATCGAACAAAACCAGAACAGACACAAGTCCATTATCTGAGGCCATGAGAATATCATTAGTAATCTTCACCAGTGCTGTTTCAGTGCTATGATGAGCTCTAAAACCTGACTGAAACTCTTCAAACAGCTTGTTACTGTTTAGATGCTCACAGACTTGATTAGCAACTATTTTCTCAATGATTTTGGATAAGAAAGGAAGGTTAGATATAGGTCGGTAATTCACTAAGTCCTCTTGATCAAGGGAAGGTTTCTTGAGTAAAGGGTAATTACAGCTATTTTAAATTCCTGTGGTAGTATCTGTTTACTAAGGATAGATTCATCATATCCAAGTCAGAGCAAAGTGTGTAAAGACGTTTTCCAGTGGAACAAAAAGCTATTTACCTCCATATCTTTGTTTTGCAAGTATAGCCCCTGCTCGTGTCCACTCCTTTATCCAATGCCAGGGTTTCATTTTCTTCTGTTAAAACTAGTCCACAAACTATTGCTATTGCCTCATACTCTGCATCCACATTTATTTACACCTTTGACTTTAGTCATGCTTTATATAATGATGTTCTGTGTGATTTCCTGTCTGAGCTTGGAATATTTGTGGGTAATATCGGTTCTTGTTTGACATGTGTGGTGTCTCGTTGTTGCAATGTGGCCACACACCACACACTGTAAGACCAAAACTGTTATATCTGTGACTTTTCTATCACCACCTGTGTGTTCTGAAACTCTTGCGACAATTTTAAAATCCTGCTGTTTGAACCAGGCCTTAGACACTCTTCAAAATGGGAAAGGCAAGAAAACATGGCCATTTATAATTGGACTGCATATATATAGCCATACTGACTGCTCAAAACACTTAACACTGGAGCCACATTCACCCATACGGAGCTCAATAGTCAACTTGGGGTTAAGTGCCTTGCCCAGGGGCATATCAACATGTGATAGGAAGAAGCTGGACTTGAATCTATGACCCTCAAATTGCAAGACAGCTACTCTACCTATTGAGCCACAGTCACACAGTTATGTTAAGTAGATGTGTGCTGAAGTGGCTAAAGGCACATGTCTTCTTGCTAAAGCTTATCTACATCTACAGACAGATTTTAATTAGAAAGTTTAAACCAAGCAGAACTGTGTTAAATAAGCCATATTAACAGCAGTCTTACTGAGTGGGGAGGTTGGTAACCGACATTGAAAGAAATCAATACATCTCACTGGTATAGACTGCAGGAAAAAGTGGGATTGGAATTCAGTCTTGAAAACCACCATTAGTCACTATCAACATTCCAATTGTTAGGAATATCCTTATTTTGTATTAGTGTTGTGTTAACCTTAATTTAGCATAGATGTGGCAAAAACTCACATTGGTGTGTTTCTGAAAGCCAAGAGAATGTAAGAGTGCAGCAGTGAGATGAAGAAATGGTGGAGAGGAAAAACTACCCTGGCTCAGTACGAGCAGCTATCTACCACGACCATCTGGGGGTTCAAGAAGAAAAAGCAGAGACACAGAACGAACAAAAAGAACTGATGTAAGAATAAATAACAGCAAATAATGCAGCTGGAGAGCAGTAGTGTCACATGATGGTCAGTTGACCACCAGGACTTCCTATCTAAGGAGGACCCACTTACCTGCTCTTTGCTCCGACATCTTTTTCACTATATTCCGAGCTGAATCATTCCCTATCCATCAGGTTTTCAACACATCAAGACATCACGGGTTCCTCCCGTCTCCAATCCTTTCCTTCGCTCTCGGTTTGGCGACAAACGGTAACAGATCTTCTAGTTAGGTCCGCTTGTAGCGCTCCGGGTGTTACTAGACTAACTGCGTTTGGGTCTAGTCTGCCTTCTTCACTCATTTTGGTCTATTCGACCCTAATCCTGACAGGATGTCAGAGCTCAAAATAGACCCAGCGGAATTCGAATGGCTCATATCCGAAGTATTATACCTTCGTGGAGGCTCTCACCGAGACACTCCTTCAGATTTCCACTTCCATCACGACGTTGCAGCATCAATGTACACCGGGTAGTGAGGAACCCCAGATCGAACTTCTAGACAAGTTCAACGGAGTCGACGGGTGGCCAGATGGTTTACTCCCCACTCTAGACATGATCTTTAAATGTCAGTCCTTCAAATATTCCACCAACTGTTCAAAGGTGGCTTTGTTAACAACCCTTCTATCTGGTCGAGCTCTATAATGGGCCGGCGCATCATATAATGCCAAGTCACCTGCCTGCAACCAGTACACCCGTTTTGTGGACGAGCTGACGAAGACCTTTGTTCCCCCTCATAGCGAGGTGGACTTTGAATCTCAGCCTCTCCATCTACGTCAGGTAGATCAGTCAAATCGTAGACGCTTCTCACTGAGCTGAACTGAAGTAGGAGCTGCTGCTGAGAGAGGATGAGCTGCTGTTGAGATCTCGTGAGAGTTGTGCGTAAGTAATATGGTGGTAAACTGGTAACAGAAACAAACTCGAGTAAAAACAAGCCAATACATTCGAGCCAAATATAGCAAACGTTTAATAATAATTACCAAATATATTGTATTTCTCCATAAAACAAACTGGACGTGGAAACCCTGGACAGTCTGGAAAGCTACTTGGACGAGTGTTTTGACAACATTTTTATGGGCAAGCCACAAAAATCCTCCTCTGCCATGCCGACAAGCACACCATCCCAGAAACGCACCCTGAGGCCAGCACTTCCACCATCTCTCCAGAGAAAAGCTACACCGATGTCCTGGACTCAATAGATTAGAAGCTAACCAGCCTAACATGCCCATCTGGCCCTGGATCAGGTTCTCCATGAAGAATTTCAAGCTCTAAGGGAGTCTCTGGAGTTCAGCCAAGAACAGGTGGTGGGACAGAGTGAGAAACTCTGGAACTTATTTGCTGATATGATAGTATCTTAGGACAAGGACTCTGGTCAGAGAGCTCAGAGAGACTTTATGCTAGATTTATTGAAGTGTTGGACAAAGGTGGTAACAGCAGGCATGAATATAATATAATATAAATATGAATTCTGCCTACATTAATCTTCTATTAAAATCAAGTAAAGACCCTGTGTTTCCTACCAGCTATCATCCCATATCCCTTATTAATGTTGATCTTAAAGTTTTTCAGACTGGAGGTGTAAAGGAATTCAACACCTTGAACACACATTTGAAGTAACAGACTTTATCCCATTTAATACATTAATTACACAATATGGAATAAACAAAAACAAATTCTTAGAATATCAACGAATTAAATTTGTCCACACATTGTCGTACACATAGCAGTGTATACGGTTACCCATATGCATGTCGCTACAGTCTTATTACGTGCTAAATACCGCGTAATCAAATAAGATGAAATATGAACTTACATTATCCGCTTGCTATCATCTTCTTCCATATTTTGATGATGAACCACAAACTTTGATTGTAGCTCTCTGTACTCTTTTAGAGTTAGCGCAACAGCGAGTTTCCTGGAGGCGTCCATCTTTTCTCCCACCTGTCGTGTTGTGTGCAAAACAGAACGCAAAAACCCGCTGTAACTTGTTTTCCAACAGGGATGACGTCACTCTCGAGTTGCAAGTCGCACTTACAAGACAAATAGAGTGGGGCATATCTCTCAACCCCCCCAAACTGCTTTCTAAAATATACAAAACCTTATCTACATTAGTAAAACAAAACCCCTCTATTTTGGATCATGTATTTTTAGCTCATGAGTAGGCCCTGCACTGGATTCTAGAATCCCTTCAAACTTGATATCACTAAGCTACAGCCCAAGCACTCTAGTCCTCTTTACTTAAAAATTATTAGCCCTGAGCTGCAACTTAATTCTTTCTTTATCAGATGCACATAACCTCTTACATTTAACTGTCCCGGTAGTGGTGTGTGTCGTCCATCGACGTCCCCCTCCGGCCTAGCAGCGGGGAACCCCTGTCGGCCGGTCCTTGGTCGGGGCCCTGCTGGGGGGTGGGGCGCCCCTGGTCCCTGGGGGCCCCGGGTCCGGGCCCACCCTGGCGTAGCAGGTTGCTGGCGGAGCCCATGGGCTCGTCCCTGCGGCCTCCAGGGCCCCTGCATTGTAGTTGCTGGATGTTCCCCTGAGGCTTCCCTCTGTTCCTCTCTTGGTGTGTGCGGTCAGCCCTGCTCTGTTCTGCCTGGCATTCCTAGGCTCTGGGGCCCTCTGGACGTCTGTGTCCCTGACCTCCTTCATGTCTGTGTCAATTCCTGTAGGGCGGGTTGACGGCTCCTCACACCAGCTATCAAACACTCATATGGGGAAATCTTATATGCACCAGCATGCTCACACACACCATAGGTGTGGGGACATCAGTGTCTACAGATATATTCTTGGGCTGAGGTTATCATTAATAAATCTTGAATAATTGGTGTCAAGAGCTTTTCATAGACGTTGTTGTATTTATATACCCATTTTTGTGTGTTGTGGATGTTTAGTTCTAAGTTCATATTATTTGGTTTATTTGTTGTTTTTTTCCATCTCTTTGCTGTCTTGCGGAAGTAGAGGACTGAGTTGTTTTTTTTCTTGTGTTCTTTTTGTTCCCCTTCCTCTTGTATCGTCAACTCACACTCCTACCTCTCCTGCCTCTCTTCTTCATCTTCTTTCTTTCTTCTCTCTTGTTTTTTTCCCCGAGGAATCCATTTATAACCTTTCTTTTTAATTTAATCATGTTCATATCACTAAATCCTTTCCTTCTGTATTATGTCTGTTTTATTCTGTGTTCACACCTTTTCGCTATACAGTGGATCCCTACCTATTTATGGTTTATTATTCGAGGATTCACCTATTTACAAAATTTTCATATCTAAAATATTACAAATAAAATGCAGCTCGGGAAGCTTAAATAGCTAGCTGCAATGCTACTTTAAACACTATTGGCTGGCGTTTGCAAAGCAGCCCATCCGGGAATTCTGGATACTGTTTATTTTCTGTGGTGCTGAGATGAGGAAGACTGTAAATATAACTGTAGCTGCTGCAGTCTTGTTCCACTGTGAGTATTAATTCCTATTAAGATATCTTTGTGTAAACTATTACGATAAGCAGTTACAAGCATTTTTAGAGCGGGTTTTAAGTATTTGTGGATTTTAGCCATTCATAGGCAGCTGTGGTCCATTTCCCCTATAAACATCGCAAGTCCACTGTATTGGTGTTGTATACTTTGCCTCACAGAACATCAAAGTTTTTAACAAAGAAAAAAAAGCATTCATGTTTTAGGTGACTGCTCACAGGGATCTTTTTCATTTGGCCTCAGATTTTTATAACACTGAGTTTTTTGCTTATCAAATCCCACAGAGAAGGAACTATGGGTGGAGGGGGAGATAGAGAAGTGAGAGAGGGGCAGTGAAGGTATTTTCTGATCAATTCAGGGCTTTATAACAAACTAGACATTACAGTCTTTACTGATAGAACAGAGGAGCCAAGAGATAAGACCAAAACTTGAAAACATTTCCTGAGTTTCTCTAGATTCTCCAACACTCAAACTGTTTGTATTATACAGACTACATAGAGAAGATATGGGCTGTTACTAATTTTGGTACATCAGAAGCATAAAAAGAAAAAGCAGCATGTTGCTGGCATTAACAGGTCAGGGGTCATTTATTGAGCTCTATCTGATGCTTTTACAAAAAAACTGTCAAATACAAATACATTTTCTTAACTATGTTGCAAATCAATTCATGGTTGTTTTTTATTGCGAATACAAACCTTATGATTGGGCAATCTTCCAATAGATGCCATACAAGCTGTGTTTAAGAATAAGCTGGTGAGTGAGCAAGAACACTGTAAGGGGTTTGAACAGATATCAAAGATCTTTTCTTTTCTATTTTGATAGAATTCCGAAAGTTGTCACATTTGTATTAGATTAGCAAATACCTCATATATTATGTTTAGACCTTGATGCATTTAAGCATTCCGCCGTACATTTTTTTGCCTGAATTAATCCGTTAAAGTGAATACCACTATTTTACAATCCGCAACCACTTATTGATTTGGAAACACCATTACAGTTATTCCTTCATTCGGATGATCTTCTTAAAGTTTTGTATTACTTTAAGTATTACTTTACCGTGCAAGTGACTATATTTGATCACTTCGTTTTCTGTGATTCTCTGATATGAAAAGACAAAGAAATGTTATGTAACAGAAGAAAGGTTTTGTTATATACCACACTAACACTTTTATATACATACTAACTAATATAATAAAATACAGTTTCAAATCTGGGCTGCACAGTTGGTACCATCGTTGTTTAGAAGTGACAGTGTCACCTTGACAATCTATGCACCTAAAAAGAAGAAAACTGTGTCTTCTGAGTTCCTTGAACACAGATGCTGTAGTCAGGGATGGCAGAAAGAGGAAACCCAACACGATAACAGACTACAACCCCATTAAATTATGTGAATATGTATATAATTTTACACCAGTGCTGCAATGTTTTCTTATATGTACAATATTACGCTGCAAAACAGACTTTGAAAAAGACAGATACACAGTGGGAGAGTAACTACTGATAAAAAAGGCTGAAAGATGAATTTAGGACTCAGGGACGGAAAATATTGTCACTATGTTTTACTTTTTGCTATATATATGAACAAAAAAGAATATGCAAGACATGGACTATGAATTCCCTCAACGATATTTATGTACAAACATACATTGGAGACTGATGTGTTTTACATCCTTTCATTAGCAACTTTTCATTCTTTTTTCATTGTATTATTTATAAGTAAAACAGACTTGTGTTTCCATTTTTTTGTGAATGTGTGTATTTCATATTTGAAATTCATTCAGTGTGTGGGGTATTTTGTTTAGATATGGAAGTCATCTCTAAAGGTTTCTAACAAACACAGACTTGAGCTGCTGTGAATCTGAGGTAGCAGTCTGAGTAAACAAATGCAAATGTCGATTTACAGCCATTTAGTGTGTTTGCTAAACAAAAGCAGGAAAACAATGGAGCTGAGGGCGTGCGCAAATCTGCACAGGCTCAGTAGTTTTACATATTTTTTACCAGAAAATAAAAAGCCTAGCAGTTCTAGTGTTAAATGGTTATAGAAAAATAATTGGATGGATAGACACAGTACCAGAGAGATATCCAGAGTTCTACCTTGCTGTATAGACCCTTTTACAGTTTGTAAACAGTATGACATAAGTAAGAATGCATGCGAATCCTAAGCTTTGTCAAGCTACGCTAAGGGGTTATCAATGACAAATCTTGAAAACTATCTAAAAAAAACTCACTTTAACGATTAGCAACAGACTCCCTGATCCCTGTGGCATTACCAAAAAGGTGGAAGAGATTACTAGGTGGCCAAATATCCAGTGGCCAGATATTTACTATGGAGGACCGTCCCTGCCAAAATTGACAATAAATATATAAATGTGGCAATAAATAAATAAAATTGGAAATAGATTTGTAAATAAATAAAGATATATATAAATACATGTGTGTATAAATAAATATAGAAATAAATAAATAAATTGAAAATACATTCGTAAATGAATAAATAAAGCGATAAATAAATACATGTGGAAATAAATAAAATTGGAAATGCATTAGTAAATAAACAAATAGAGAAATAAATAAATACATTGGTAAATAAATAACTATAGAAATAAATAAATACAATTGAAAATACATCTGTAAATAAATAAAGCAAAAAAAAGGTAAATACAATTGAAAATAAATAAATTTGGAAATAAATAAAAATGTAATTATGTATTTCCACATTTATTTATCATTTTATTTTATTTCCACATTTATTTATGCATTTATTTCCACATTTAATTATTTATTTCCACATTTATTTATTTCCCCATGTCCACATTTATTTATTTATTTCCATATTTATTTAATTATTTCCACATTTATTTATTTATTTCCACATTTAATTATTTATTTTATATATTTATTTATTTACTGAAGCGTATTCTAATAAGGGGGGCGTTTTTAACACTGGCCTAAAGCCTGATTGGTCAGCTCCGAGACTCCATTTAGACAAACTTTTCTCTGTACTACTGCGCTAGCAGCAGCTGGCTACCATGTGTGTCTGTCACAGAGTTGAGATACCCGGCCGCTGGAATCTTACAATCCGATAAATGCTGGTTCAACCCCAGGCCTGGTCTCCTGCGAACAACAGACGAAAACGGAGATGCTTTAGGTGGTGTAGTGCTGGGGCGCAAGGTTAGCAAGTGAAGGCTAAACCTCCCAGTCTAGCTACTAACTTAGCTAGCGCGAAGCTAGAGGGTAGGTAGCACCTCACAACCGAGCGCTCAGCCTGTCTTCGTGTTTCGTCTGAGGTTTGTGACAACGTTTCACAACCACCTGTCCATGTATCATATTGAATTCCCCACTCAGGACCGCGGTCAAGGGGAGCGGACACTTGAGTCAAGCCTGCCGACGCTAGCGCTCTTCTAAAGATTAGCTTCGCACACACATAGTGCGTTATGGTAATAGAGCATTGGAACAGCCTTGCAGGCAAAAACAATCAAATGAAGAGGAAGCAAGAGACTTAACCATGAATTTTTTTCATTAATGACCTACCTACTTCTTTCCCATACTATTTCTAGAATACATATAATGTTACTGTGAACCTTTAGAGAAACATCAAGTGAATTACCGGATGATGCCTATACAGGATAGGTGTGTCATTTTTAGTTATATATTTCTCCAAAATGCTAAGAGGTGACAACAAAGTCTTTGTAGATTATGTTAAAGGGTCATCTATACCTTAACCAGAATAAATATTTCTTGATTTAACTGTAAACCTTTGGGAGAACCTTGATATATTTGTTCTGTTATTCTTGTGGCATTTAGAAATTATCTTGTAATTCTAACTGACATAAAAAAGAGAAGTTAGTTCTAATTTAACTTCAGACAGTGAGCAAAAATGTGTATGTGTATTTTTATTGGGTGTATATAAACTTTCTCAACTATATAGTCAAACTTTAAAAAATCTTTGAATGATAACAAGCAGTCACATTTGTGTTTTTAGATCATTTTGGTGGGGAACTGTTACATTTTCAACATGACAGCTGCAGTCAGTGGTAACAATTGTATTGTCAGCAGATGAATCCAGCTGAGCTGACAGGTCTAAAGAGAAAACAGTGGGAGTCCACGTTGTGTAAATGTTAGCTTTATTTAATAGTTTAAGAAGTTTTACATGATTATAAGTGAAGAAGTTGTTTCATTTATTCTGCCTTAAACAAAATGTACGTTTTTTTACATTAAAATTTTTAAATAAAAATGAAAAAAATTGTAGGAGCGATGCTAATGTAAATAACTGCACAAATTATGTTTTATCTTGCAAGTAAGTGTGGACATGAATTGGTGTTTTAACAAGCAACAGATGGAAAAAAAACAAAATCAGCATTACCTGGATAATGATTATGATACACTACACCTGGGTCTATCTCCAAAAAGTTTACAGTTAAATCAAGAAGTATTTATTCTGGTTACAGTATGACCCTTTAACATAATCTACACAGAGTTTGTTGTCACCTTTTAGCAGATAGCAGGAGAAATAAATTCCTGTAAGTGACACAAACGCCTATTCTGGATAGGCATTTTCGGGTATTTGACTTGAATTTTCTCCAAAAATGTATAGTAACATTATATTTATTTTGGAAATAGTATGGGAAAGTAAATCATAAATAAACATTTTTTAGACACACAGACACACAGGGTAGCCAGGTGCCGCTAGGGCAGTAGTGCAGAGCCAGGTTTGTTTAAATGAAGTCTTGGAGCTGGTCAATCAGGTTTTAGGCCAGTGTTAGAAACGCCCCCATTATTAGAATACATTTCAGTAAATAAATAAATGTAGAAATAAGTACATGTGGACATAAATAATTAAATAAATGTGGTAAAAATAAATAAGCAAATAAATAAATACTTTTTTTTATTCACATATTTTTTATTTATTTTCAATTGTATTGACTTATTTATGTATTTATTTATTTACACATGTATTAATTAATTTATTGTCAATTTTGGCAGGGACGGTCCTCCATAATTTACATGTATTTAGTTGAGAAGTTGAGTGTGTACACCATAGAGAATCTACGGGCATACAAATCGCTGGATGCATACAATTATGTAGTCTGTGGCTCTCTGTCTCAAAGTTTTGCATCTTGAGCACAGAGGTACGTCCAAACCAAAGACAAGGACACAAAACTGCTATGTACGAGCCTTGGGTAATAGCAAACTAACCCGAGAACTACGTTTTCAAAGCCAGTTGTAGGGTGAGTACTTTAATACTTTCTTTTTCTAGCTTGCTATATATATATATATATTTTTTTTTCAATTCAGTTCATTTATACAGCACCAATTCAAAACAGATGTCATCTCAAGGCATTTACAAGAAAAGCAATTTCCATTCAATTGTACATGCATTCCAAACAGTTTTCTACCTAAGGAAACACAGCAGACTGTGTTCAGTCATTTACTTGCAGCATTAACTCCTCCTGAACAAACACATAGCGACAGTAGACAACACCTGCGTGTCATTGACTTCTGTCGGCTTTTCTCACAATGTGCTCTGCAACTCACTTCCTGCTCAGAGAGGCGGGGGCGCCGAACTCCAAAACCCCAGCGGAATCTGTTTCAAAATAAGACCCAGGACTGAGAGACAGAGAAGAACAAAAAAGCACACACACTCATATTTCTGGTTTGGAAGAGACGCACCTGCAGATGGGAGTCAGACAAGATCTGACTGACTCATTCTCTTACAGGGCTGTATCATTTTTATTTCAAGAAGAACAAAGAACATATCACGTGACTCCTCTCTCCTCCTTCTACATCTTGACAGGTCATTTATTTTCTCCAGGTCTCTTGACCTTACTATGAACTGGGTTATAACATGACTTAGAGTTATAGCTGATCCTCCCTGCTTTCAGTTCATATCTTTACTCAAGAGTTTTACTTAAAACCTTCAACCCTATAAAATACTGGTAACAGAGTCATGTTTTACTACCCTGAATAATATAAACAGGCCTATTACTTCTAAAGCTTAAAAAAGATATAATTAACACATATGTACTGCATAATAAAAATAGCCTCAAAAAAGTAGAATACAACAAATCCCTCTTTCAATCTATTTTTCAAATAGATTGACCACTCCTCTGTACTTCCCCATCAGGCTCCATGTGAGCTATTAACAGATATTGACCTTGCACATTATCACCAACAGCTTTTTCAATACACTTTGTGAGCAAAGAACGTATACAAGGAATACAACAACATCCACATAACACCATAGTTGACACAAATACTGCTAAAGAAACCATTATAGACATTGCCAGAGTCTTCCATTTACCAAACATATTATTTAACAAATTGTCCCACATTGAGGTATCTACACCTGATTGTTCTTTCAGCCTATTTGAAAGTATTCTGAGTCCTTCTACTGCCCTAGTTAATTTACCGTCTGCATTAGTATTATTAGGGATAAAAACACAACATTGAGTACCAAAAAGAGAACAGACGCCACCGGTCTGAGCTAGAATCATGTCGACTGCTATTCTATTTTGAAAAGCCATTAAGGAGGTGGCTTTAAGTTGCTCATGAACAGCCTCAAACCCATCTCTAGTATTATTAGCTAATTTCTGTACATTATAATGTATATAGTTTATTCTATCTACGTTCTTGTTCAGGGTACACCACCAACAAATACTTGATTCCCATCCTGCTGAGATTTGATTAACCAATTTATATTCGTCTGGAACACCTCTAGGAACTCCAATGGCATCAATATAAGTTGAATCATCTTCGTGGCTTAAGTCCCTCTTTCTAACATGATTATTCAAAGTGAGAAGAGTCTGGTCTCCTGTGGGATCATAAGTAAATATTGCTACTGGCATAATTAATGTAACAGGTGCACACAATCCTGTCCAATTACTAGGTAATATGGAGCGGAGAGTTTTTCCTCCACACCACCACCAGATGTCAGCACGAGCCTGAAAAGATTTAAGGAAAGTTTGAATTGAATTACAATATGTAATGTTGACTGAACCCACTAGTTTATTTCCAGGCTTACCATTTTTGAAACAAGTGAAATTATTTGGAGCTACTTTACTATCAAAGAAGGGTGGGGTAGCTCTGTTATCAGCTATAGGGAATAAATTTTCCCAGTCACTACAATCTTTGACTACTTTTTCACCAGATAGCAGGGAAACCAGACAAGTTGTGTTGAGCTCAAAAGGTGCAGGGACCACCTTGAGAACAGGTCGGGCTCCCATGCACACAACACAGTCCTGTCTCGCTTCCTTTCCGGCCTGTTCTACCATAAGCAACCAATTATTAGTGGAGCCCCCCACTCCTGTCATCATTTCAAAGTAATCGTCCACCGATGGTTCTTCTTTAATTATACTACCTCTTGCTGCTGAGGCCTGATTTTGACTTACTGAGGTGGAAACATTAAGAGAGTCTTGACATATTGTAATAGGAAATTGAACATCTTCTCCCCCTTTATAAACCCAAATTATAAAGAGAGTACAACTTTCCCCCTTCTGGAGATATTTTAAGGGGAGGAGATCACTCTTAGTTAAATTAACCGTAAGAAGTAATTTATCTGCAGTCTTATCCAATTTAACCAAGGGACGCATGTGTTTTGCAAAAGAGGTAGTGGTATACCTTCTCCAGTCATATCCTAAAGGATCAGCAATTAAAGTGGACCAACTAGTATCTTTTTGATCATTCGTTATGTACCACAAGGGGTAGGTTTTATATTTACTTGCTTGTTGTCCCTTATAAACCAATGTATTTAAAGGAATAGTAATCACTGCAGATCGTCCCTTTGGTATACAAAATTGAGAAAATCCATGATGTGCCTTAGAAGTGCCGCACCGTGAAGAGGGAGATGGTTTAGCCATTAAGTTTCTTCTCTGTCTAATTGAGTGAACTCCAACCTGCGTTTGATTTGAAGAACTATTATAGGGCCATTCATCACAACAGTAAAAGATAATATTGACCAATAACACCATGCAAAAACCTGTGGCGTACAGCACCTTCTTATTTCCCCAAAGATGCATATTTCTGTCTGTGGTGTGATCCTATGTTTATTTTATCCAAAAAAAGAAGAATGGCTGTTTGTTTGTTTTTTTTATCCTAATTCTCAATATTCTTTTAGTAAAAGCAAACTCTAGCAATTGTCACCAACCCCAAAAACATCCTACAAAAACCACATCATAATGAAAAAAGAATAAGTAAAACAAGAATTAGTAGTCAGTGAACCTGATTATACTTTAAACACTCCTTAAAATATTTTATCTCATTACTAAAAAAGTTTTATAAAACCGTAAATACTAAATATTAAGAAAAAATCTTACAAATAGACTACTTAAAAATTATTTGACACCCTCTTAGGCAGTGTCTAGCAATCTGCACCTGTAAATAAAAATCGGTTAGACAACCTGTAAAATACAAGAAAAATGATTAGTAAGTGTTCAGTCTTTATTATTTTGTTCTCTAATCTTCGCTCTTGTTTATTTCTCTGGCAGCAGGCGGCTACCAGAGTGATGAAATGATTCAGTACAGTGGAGTCTTTATTTTCCCAAAGTTACTGTCTTTTCTGCAGATCGCCCTCACTGAAATGACAGTTACTTCATTAACTGAACATTTCCCCCAGTAAACACAAATGCACAGACAGGCCCCGCCTCCAATAGCTTCCCCCACCGATTGTGAGGTGGTCAAAACCTGCTGTGAAATGTGTTTGATTTCTTGCGATCTCTTCTCTTCGGTACAATCCCTCTTCGAGAAAAGCAAGTCCAAATTGCTTATCTTGACCAATCTTCTGGGTGGGTCAGGCCCCGCCTCCTGGCTTCGGCAGTCGACACCGCCTAGTCAGAACCGACACCACCCGCTGCAAAGAGATTCTCCCAGGTCAGCAGAGAGCTGCTGCAGCGTGAGGGACAGGAGGGGGGTCGGGGGCCGGAGCACACTGAGACCAATGAAACCACGTAGAACCCTTTCCCCGCAGCTGGACAGCATGGGTTGTACGAGCAGCAACCTGGAACGGGCCAGACCACCTTGGCTCCTGCCACTTTCTTTTATACACCCTCAGCCAAACACGCCCAGCCTCGGAAGGAGACACCGCAGGTCCCTGCACGTCACGGGGAGCCGGAAGGAAGGAGGAGACAAGGCCCTTCAGCTGCTGATGGTCACTGCGAGGGTCCGGGTCAGGGTGCGGTGACACCTGTGGTTCTCTGCCCGCCCACGGACCAGGAAAAATTCGGCCGGTTAACATCTCATAAGGAGTGAGACCTTTTGTTCTACAGACAGATGATCTCATGGTCATCAAAGCAATGGGGAGTGCATTTAACCAATTAAGTCCCGTCTGAGCTGAAATCTTCGCCAGCTTTAACTTTAAAGTTGAATTAGACCGCTCGATGACGCCCTGAGATTGCGGATGGTAAACAGTGCCGAACTTGTGGGTTATTCCCATCTGTTCCTCAACCTGTCGGAGATGTTTATTTTTAAAATGTGTGCCATTGTCAGACCTGATCCTAGTCGGAAAGCCATGGCACGGAATCCAGTGGTTAATCAAAGATTTCACCACTGTCTGAGCATCCTCCCGTCTTGCAGGAAAAGCTGAAACCCACGAGGTTAGTGGATCAATCATCACTAACAGGTAACGGAAACCTCTAACAGGGGTCACCATATCTGTATAGTCGATAACGACCTCCTCGCCAGGCCTGCACAAGTCCTGGAAGGCGCCCATTTCTGGCTTGATAGTAGGCTTAGGATTAAATTGACCACACACCACACATTCACTCAAAAAACGCTTAATTAAATGTGGCAGGAAGGGATGCCACCAAAAACAAAGGTTACGTTTCATCTGAGTGTATGACACATGTGCCGCACCATGAGCCTCCTGAAAAAGAGTGGGTTTTAACGCGGCAGGTAAAACTAAACGGCCATCAGGCCCACGCCAAAAACCGTCAGAAAAAATCGCACCTCTATCCTTCCACACAGTTATCTCCTGCGACGCAGCAGCCTGCTGTGCCAACTTTACTTCCTCAGCAAAACTGTCTGACATTTCCTGTGCTGACGTGACAATCAGCTGCGTGTGGACATGTGACAGGTAGCCTGCTGCTTCCTTTGCCGCCAAGTCTGCAGCCCTATTTCCCCTCGCGTCAACAGTGTCAGCCTTGCAGTGACCCTTACACTTAAGAACAGCGAGGTTAGCTGGTAACTGTACAACATCCAAAAGCTCCATAATATCTGCATGATGGTGTACAGGTCTACCAGTAGCAGTAACAAAACCTTCTCTTTTCCACTGTGGTAATTCATAATGTATAACAGAAAACCCGTAGTTCGAATCAGTGTAAATCGTAACGTCTTTATCTCTTCCCCATTTGCATGCTTCAATAAGAGCCCTTATCTCAGCACGCTGTGCGCTCTGCTTGCCGTCCAGCTTCCCTGACACGACAGTATGTAGTGAATCTCCATTCTGCTCAACAACTGCAAAACCTGATTTTAACTGGCCCTGTCCATCTCTAAAACAACACCCATCTGTATAAAGCACAAAACCTGTAGATAAGGGATCAGACCGTAAGTCAGGACGTATTTTTTGAGCAACAGAATTCAGCCTGACACAGTCATGCTGCTCCCCAGAGGCGGTGATTTGGTCAGCCATGTTTATTCCTTCATGCGTAAAAATAATGTTTGGTGCCTCCAAAACTCTGCTAATCCGCTGCTGACGCAAAGTAGAAAGAGTAAATGTTTCAGAATTAACCAATGCCATGACTCCATGAGATGTCAAAACATTAAGTGGATAACCCCTAACAATGTGTGAAGTTTTCTCCACTAGGTGTGCAATTCCTGCTGCATGTCTCGTGCAAGGTGGCTGTCTCATTTCAATAGCTTGCAGCTTTATGCTAAGATACATAAGAATGTATCTCTGACCACCTTTTTTCTGAAACAAAATCCCATTAACCACCCCATCTGTTTCTGATGTGTTAAGAAAAAATGGACATGTATAGTCAGGAGTGGCTAAATCAGCTGCTTGTGCTAGAGCCTGTTTTAACTTAATAAATGCCTCCTCAGCCGGTATGTCCCATTCTAATTTAGCATGCAGATTTTTCATACCATGAGCATTTACAAGAGCCCTGAGTGGTGTGGTAAGGTTTGTGTAATTAGGCACATAATGTCTGGAAAAATTTGTCAGTCCCAGAAATGACAGCATTGATTTAACAGTGAGAGGTTTAGAATGGGCCAAAATAGCATTCTTGTGGGTGTCCGTCAGCCCAGCGCCTTGAGCGGTCACCCTTCGCCCCAGGAACTGGACTTCCTGCCTGACCAACTGAAGCTTATCGCGGGAGACTTTAAATCCCTCTTTTCCCAAATGTTGCAACACAACTAGAGTCGCTGCTATGCACTTTTCAACGGTGGGGGATGCTAAAAGTAAATCGTCCACATATTGGGTCAGTACACAGTCTGGAGGGAGCTGTACAGTGCTTAATGACTGCTTTAACACCTGATTAAAAATACCTGGGGATAAAGCAAAACCCTGCGGAAGCCTACTATAACGTAGCTTCCTGCCCCTGAATGTAAATGAAAAAATATCCCTGACAGAAGGATGGAGCGGTAAACAGAAAAATGCATTAGCCAAATCTATGCAGGTAAACCATTTTAAATCAGGAGTCAGTGATGCCAGAGCTGTATACGGATTCGGTGTAGAAATGGGAGGGGTTCTAAGGGCCTCATTAATAGCACGCAAATCATGTGCCATTCTGTATTTACCAGTACCTTGTTTTTCCACAGGAAGAATAGGGGTGTTATATGAAGAGTTTGATGGTTCTAAAACTCCAGCTTCAAGTAAGCCTGCAATAGTGTCTGCAATACCTTCCTCAGCCTGAGGTTTATGTGGGTACTGAGAACGCCAGATTGGATCAGAATGTTTCATGTCAAATGTGATGGGTGTGGTTTGCACTAGGCCAACATCAGTGGGACCATCTGACCACAAAGAGTCAGGCACGACCTTTAAGGCCTCCACTGCATCAGGATGATCTGTTTTTTCTCTGCCATGATTTCTAGACAGCTGCAAATGTTCCAGAATGGTAGTATCAGAGAGCTGCGTGTCTATTTTGTACATCTGAGTAGAAGGAGAAAAAGAGACTGAAGATATCTGGGTGGGAACCCAATCCTTTAATTCAACTCCCCTTTTAACCATTCCCCCCAAATCTTTAGCTTGATGTTTCGGATGCAACAAAAGTGATATGTGTGGAAGTGCTTCAGCTTCCATCATATACCATTTATGCTGCTCCGAAGTCAGACGAGCATACAGTGCCACACCCTCTTTTCCCACAAAGCATGGACCCGAAGCCACAGACCAACTTTGGCCTTCAAGTTCTGTTTCAAATTGTTCCTGGTATAAGGTAGGATCGCCCCTCTCATAAAGGAAGGTCACATGGAAAGGATCAGGCGGTAGAATAAAAGGCTGGAGTTCAAGCAGCCAAGGCTTCCAGCATCTCAGAAAGTCAGCCGCAGAAGATTCATGTGCAGACATCGTAGTCAATCTGGCCCAGAAAATATCAGCCACTTGTGAAGTGTCATCCTTCAGCAAAAATTGACCACTCATGGTGTCACAGCAATGCGTACGTCCATTCGGAAAAGTCACCATAAGTCCATCAGGGGTACATAGAATAGTAGCACCAAGTTTGATAAGCAGATCTCTGCCTAACAAATTGACAGGCGTCTTTTGAGCAATGACAAAAGGATGTGATAGTCTTTGATCACCCACTGAAACAGGCAATGGTTGAGTTATAGGGAGAGTCATTGGAGCCCCAGAGATTCCGATCACAGACACTGTGTTCCCAGAAAAATTGACGTCTGGTAAAACTCTGTCCAATGTGCTGAAAGTAGCACCAGTGTCGACAAGGAAAGGCAATGAATGTCCATGTACGTCTATTGTGAGCATCGGATCCCCCTTTGTCCTGCTCACTAAGGTACTCTGTGGGCATTGTCAATACTGAGGCCCACTCTGTCCCCCTGGATAGGAGGGAGGAGCCATATGCTGATTCGGAGCCATATGTAGAGGTGGCTGACCGGGAGGTATAGCGCCCCCTTGTGGGTGTGGGCACTCCCTCACCCAGTGTTCATTGGAGCCACACCTGTGACAACCGTTAGCACCCGGCTGCCCTCTCCCCATGCCTCTAAAATCCCCAAACCTGGCCCTGCCACGTGACCTGCCACGGGGCTGCCATCTCCTATAAGGAGCAGTAAATGGCAAATTCGGCGCAGCTCCAGCATACATCACAGGAAAAGAAGGCAGCACTGTCCCTGATCCAACAGTAGGTGCTGCTTCAGCCACCATCTGTTTCACTTTCTTAGACTGATACAAGTCAGTCAATTTATTCTGAGCCTCTTTTAACTGTAGTTTTAACAAAGCAGTCTCCATTTTCTTATTCTCCTCAGCGTCCTTTAATGCAGAATCTTGCACGTCTTGTAAATAATATGTTACGTTTCTTTCCCATGTAGGCTGATCATAAATGTGTGAATCAGGATTCTGTTTCATTAATGTAGCAACAGACTCTGGCATGCCTGCTAAAACTGCTTCTCTAAACCAAATCCGATTATTTCCCGGATCTCGAGGGTGTTCTCCAGTAACTGCAACCTATTTATCTTTACATTTTGCTATATGTTCTGCAGGAGTAACATCAGTTGACCAGGGAAATTTCAAAATTTTAGACGCAGGCGGAGTAGGATATTTTCTTCTGACCCACTCGGCGAGCTCATATGCATGATGTGTGAATGGGACCTCATCAAGTACACCTGCTAACTGGCACTGGAGCATCATCTCATTATAATCTGTCAATGTCAACATTCTACCCATAATAGCTTTCCAATCCCCCACCGCTAGGGTTTGCCCTGAAGTCAACTGATTTAATTTATTTATCCAACAGTTTCCTCCACCAGTCAAAGCAGGGAGTTGCAGAATGATGGTAGATATGTCAGCCATCTTCCATGGCTTGTAAATCACCGAACCATCTGAAACACCCACTAAAGGAAGCATTAAATCAAGGCCTCCACTTGCCCCCAGTGACACCTGAGATCTGGTATTCTTAAATGGTCCTTCACTCCCCTTGTCTCCCAACGTCTGCATATTTTTTACCTGTAAAACTGTCGTACATTCATCACGTTGACTGGGGCTGGGATCTTTTGAAAGGTCTGTAGCTTGACCCCTTACCACAGATGCTAATCTTTCCTGATTCTGCAGCAGTCCATCTATTTGTAGCTGAACTTTAGTTAACCTGTGTTCGTGCTCCATCATCTCATCCATCAATTTAGCATTATACGCCAAAAACAATTTATCGGTGTCTTGTTCTACTAATTTTAATAGCTGTCGTTTTTCCTCCCCAGTGTGTTCTACAACCCCTTTACCGGTGACTTCAAAACGCAATTTATAATCTTGTCCATCATCTTTTACCTTTAAATCACCCTGTGGTTTTTTAGTCAATGGTTCATGAGCTACAGACCTCTGTGGAAGGCCACTCCAGTGCAACACTGCACTGCTTGAAGGAAGGGGGGGAGTAATGCCCACCGGGGGTGGCTCACAAAGAGATGGTGAACTCGGTGGGTCACCCTGCGTGTTTTGAAGTATAGTCTGGCCATTGTCTGTCTCCAAGCCCCATGAAATATGTGTTTGACCAGAGGTCGTCAATATGGGGTACATAGGTTGATATGGGGGAGGGATATGGTCTGCCGAAAAACTATTTTCTGCAGTAACACACAAATGATCAATACCCTGTCCTGCTAAACCCCATGTTTTCCACATTTTCTCAGCTTTTAAGTGTCTCATTTTAGCACCAGTGATGCTCTTTGCTGTTTTAGCTTTATCTGCATAACGTTTCCCTTCCTCAAAACACATTTGTGACAAACTTCTTTTGTCGTCTCCTCGGGCACCATGACGAGCCCACATGGCCGTCATAAGGCCCTGGAATTGGTTTTTATCTTCTTTACCGGGCTTATCAACTAAAACAGAATATAATTTAGAAATGTATATTAACAATTGGGCATCTAAAGTACGCCAGTTTCGTCCCTGTGGAGCAGGAAGTAATTTATATTCGGCTGCCATTGAATATTCGTAACAAAAATCCAAAATGGATTAAAATTAAAAAAAAAAAAAAAAATAGGTTATTTATATTAACTATAAATTATTTATTTTAATTGATAAACTATCAATTTTTAGGCCCAAATTTATCCCAATACTAATGCAATTAACAGTAAAGGCAGGCACAGTTTTTATTTATTTAATTTATTTCTTTTTATAGTGAAGGAGTTTATATATTATTTATCCATGCAACATTAACCTTAATAATGTTTTAGGCAAAGCCGAAACGAAGGAAAGCTAAAAAGGTTTATAACGCACTGTTTATCTTATCATTAATTTATTTATATACGGAGATTATTGCCGTTTCATCTAAAAATCAAAGAATTCCTAATAGGGTTTGGGGTTGAGGGTTTGGGGTTTGGTGAAACACACGAAAAATAGAATTCTCCCAATATAAGGCAATTTTTATTTATCATTAAAACATATACCGAAAGAAATACGTTTAAAACTCGCTTTGCAACACAAAATCGTCAACAGTTTGCTCCAAAAAAAAAAAAAAAAAAAAACTCCGCCGGACTGACAGATCAAAGTCCGGCCCAATAAAACTTCCGTGTCACACCGCGGAATGAATACGCCGGTGCACAGATGGCTAATTCTGCACTACGATGCTAAACCGTACTCATAAGTAAACCAACCAAGAACAAAATGCCTCCAACAAAACCACACTTCGCCATCAATACTCGAATGACTGTTTAACCGAGCCAAATAAATACAGTTCGGAAGCTAAGCTACCAAAGATTAGCTGTCATCATGAGCAACCTAGCTCAACCGGAAGCCAAACGTGACCGCTCCGTTATCATAAAAAAGTTATTTTATATATATTCTATAGAGTTTACTACCAGTTATCCATAATAACAGTCATATATATATGTGTTCGACAATGCTTTAGACGTGTTTACGTAGTTGCACAAGGTTGAACGCCTTTATTTCCAGGCGAAAAACTCATCCAAACTGTGCGTTAGCCGTAAGCTAACTTATGGTGGTACTTTAGCTGACTGAAAATGATATTCCCTTATTCCTCTACAATGTCAAGCTTCTACGCTTATTGTCTGTAGTCGGTTAGTTCCCCTAAATGAGAAGTTTATATACGGCCGGAGTGCAGGAAGCTACCTGGTAGCTACTTTTCCGTCACCGCGACTTCTCCAATCACACACACATTCATCCGAGAGAAAGAAAGAACAACAATTTTCACAGTCTCATCAAATACTAACCTCTACCGGAGCCACCTAAAGCCGGACCTTTAAACACAATCCAATTCACGTGGCTCAATCGTGCGTTTGGAAGATACGCCAGCCTCTCCAAGGTAATCCGTCTCGACACAGAGAGCGCCCAGGCTCTGACTGGTGTCTACCTGTCCGTTTGTCAGCCGAGGAGATTCCGATAGCGTCCAATCGGAAATGAGCGGCCAACTCTCAAGCCCCCTGGTCCGTACTTTGGTCGACCCTCAACCGAAAAAACAACACGTCAACATTAAATGGAGAACGTTTAAATCGATCAATACCTATTAATTTGGTGTTAGCGCTTTTTCAGATTGATACAAAACCACCCGGGTGTTGATTAGCAAGGATCAATCCAGTCGCTCTCCGATTCTCTGTTGAACTCAAAGAAAAAACACAAAATCACTACAATTGCCACAAACACCTGTATCAATCAGTTATGCCACACTCATTACTCACACTCAATCTCTCCCAGCCCTGAGAAAACTCAAAACCAAATCAAATGCCCGCATCCTCCACCATATTGTCGGCTTTTCTCACAATGTGCTCTGCAACTCACTTCCTGCTCAGAGAGGCGGGGGCGCCGAACTCCAAAACCCCAGCGGAATCTGTTTCAAAATAAGACCCAGGACTGAGAGACAGAGAAGAACAAAAAAGCACACACACTCATATTTCTGGTTTGGAAGAGACGCACCTGCAGATGGGAGTCAGACAAGATCTGACTGACTCATTCTCTTACAGGGCTGTCTCATTTTTATTTCAAGAAGAACAAAGAACATATCACGTGACTCCTCTCTCCTCCTTCTACATCTTGACAGGTCATTTATTTTCTCCAGGTCTCTTGACCTTACTATGAACTGGGTTATAACATGGCTTAGAGTTATAGCTGATCCTCCCTGCTTTCAGTTCATATCTTTACTCAAGAGTTTTACTTAAAACCTTCAACCCTATAAAATACTGGTAACAGAGTCATGTTTTACTACCCTGAATAATATAAACAGGCCTATTACTTCTAAAGCTTAAAAAAGATATAATTAACACATATGTACTGCATAATAAAAATAGCCTCAAAAAAGTAGAATACAACACTTCCCAGTAATCTCACATTGAGCAAGCATGTAGAGACAGGAATGAGGAAAAACTCCCCTTTAAACAGGAAGAAACCTCCAGCAAAACCTGTCTCAGTACGAGCAACCATCTACCACAATTCAATTCAGTTTATTTATATAGTGCCGATTCACAACAGATGTCATCTCAAGGCACTTTACAAGAAAAGTAATTTCAATACAATCATACAAACATTCCAATCAGTTTAAAAAATGAATTATCGAAAGAATCCCAACAGATTGCATTGAGTCATTGACTGGCAGTTGCCAACTGCAATGACAGTTGCAGATTCCAACCACAGCAGTCCCTCATACTGAGCAAGCATGTAGCGACAGTGGAGAGGAAAAACTTCCCTTAACAGGAAGAAACCTCCAGCAGAACCTGGCTCAGTAAGAGCGGCCATCTGCCACGACCGTCTGGGGATTTGAGAAGACAGAGCAGAGACACAGAAAGAACAGAAGAACTGATGTAAGAGTACTTTCTATATTAAAGAAATAAAAAACTTGATAACAGGACACGGGATGCTTAGTTACTGGGATGCCCCCAATCTAACAGGGCATTGTAGCTAAGCAGGATACCAGACCAGGTGTAGCTTCTATGGAGAGAAAAACACTGAGAAAAAACAAAGTTAACAGTCGAAATAACAGCAAATAATTCAACTGGAGAATAGTAGAAGAGAAAAGTAGTAAAGTAAAGGAAAGTGGTCAGTCTGTCCTCCAGTGTTCATACCGAACGCGTTTGAAGCGTCAAGAGCGTCAGGTTTACAAGTAAAGTCAATGCAGAAGTGCACAGATGCGCGTCAGGGTTTCTGCGTCGTGTCACGCACGTTTTTGCATCGCAGAAACGGATTTCTGGCTTATTTGCGGGTCAGATCCGCACGAATGAAGGGTTTGACGCGCGTCAGAATATACGCGCATCATTTTATGTGGTGCATTTTGTGCATGCGTCACGTGCGTTTTTCATCTGCCGCTGAAGTTGAAAAATCAGAACTTAAGCGTCAATTCGCGCCGCATCATCCAATCAGGAGCCTGGTGACGTGGTGTCACGTGATGCTGTGACCCAGTTCACGGGGTCAGGTCCGGCAAAATTAATTAATAAAACATGGAGGAAATACTGATAACGGTCGTCACCCCGAGCTATACGACACCAGCTGCTTTCATCGACAGCTGCCATCTTGCCGTCTGCCACTACTTCCTCCCACAAGTTGTATATTTCCGGCTTAACGCGCGTCAAAATCAGTCAAAGACATTTTGACGCGCATCCAATTTGCTTTGGACGCACGTCGAGGTGCGAATGTTCAAGCGTCAATCTTTGGCGTGTGGCGTGTTTTTGATGCTTTGGTGTGAACGCACCATAAGCCTGCTCACACTCAGTGCCATATGTGAGTACAAGGTCCAAAGTGGTCTTAATGTTTTGCTACTTGGATGAGAAAAACTTAGGGTTAGAAGTTCAAAAGAACTGTAACTAATAATTGGTCTGGGATTAATTAGTAAATCAGAATGAAAAATTGTTGTGGTTGGTCTGTCCTCCAACAGTCTAAGACTATAGCAGCATAACTACAGAGATAGCCCAAGACAACCCAGCCCGTTAGAATAAGCCATGAGAGAGGCAGAGCCAGGAAGAAACATCTGGCTGGACTGCATCCCCAACAGGGAGCCAATAAAGGGGGGCTAAAACAGAAGAAATGTGATCTCTCTTTTTTTAATATTATTCAGAACTCTTGCTGCACCATTTTGGATCAACTGAAGGCATTTTATTTTATTTCGTGGACTTCCCGATAATAAAGAGTCTCAGTAGTCCTGCCTTGAAGTAACAAATATATGGACTTAAGGAAATCATATAAAATCTTTTTCATAAGGGATTTGAATGGCATGTCTCTGAGCTTCTTTACGTTATTCCCAGAAGCCAAATTATTGCCATCAAGATGAAGTGATTGACTAAGAAGTTTATTTTTCCGAGCTTCTTATCCAAAGACAAAGGCAACTTATATCTTGTCAGAATGTAAAAGCAGAAAGTTTAGAGTCATCCAGGTTTTTATGTTTTCAAGACATGCCGTAATCTACCTAACTGACTGGAATCATCAGGATTTATGGATAAATATAGTTGCCTATTATTAGGATAACTGTGGAAATCTATCCCATGATTTTACCAATTGGAAGCATATATATATATACACATACATATATATATATATACTTACATACATATATATACACACATACATACATACATGTGTTGTACCACAGATAGGTAGGATTTGGCTATGAATAAATATGAACAATTGCCTAGGGCAATTATTAATAAGATTAATTAACTTTGTCGTATTATTTTGGTGTTGCAATTTGTAGACGGTCCCATTCGCGTACCAGCAGGCTCTGCATAGAAGCCAATGCAAGTGTCCCCGCGCGGGGCACGGCTCGTTTTGAGGAAAATACGATTGTAGCTCGCAGTCTACCTTGCTGTGATTGCACTGATGTGTCGGTTTTGTAAAAGCAATTCTCCGATGATAAGTTATTGATCCGCAAAAGCTGAATCTGTGAATATTTTTCTAACTTTTCGGAGCTTCTTCTTCTTTTTCCCCCCAAAAGACGTCGTCATCTGTCATTGGCTGTTTGGCTTGCCAGTATGCAGTCTCATGGTTGGCCGTTAGTGGCATGAATTTGACTGGCCTGCAATCCGTAAAAACGTTTTGTGGTTGTAGGTTTTTGTTTTGCGAGCTCATAGGTGCAGTGTTGCACACGAGCCCGAGATATCTCACTCATACAGATATTTTGTATGGCGAAACTTTTACGGGTACAAATTTAATTTGCACACTCAAAGAAAAAAAACTAAACTATGAAACTGATCTATATGTTTGCAAATAATATTTCTGCAGACAAAGGTTTCTTGCACAGCCACAAAATGTTTCTGCGGATTCAGATTTTTTTTACAAGCACGACTTGTTTTATACAACTACAAAACATCATTTCACATGCAAAATCTTTTTGCACACATGGAATATCTTTGCACGAATCATCTGTGGCATGATATTGAACCCATAAAAGGGGGCCACAGGCTAGACCCACTCCTATAATTTAAGACGTGACAAAGAAGCAAAAAACCTTCCCTTAGTTGTTATTGACAATGGACATTAGTTATACCGCCCCTATAAGAACCTAGACTTAATGGAGATAGTAAAAGCTTTACCATCTTTGGGTGAGGGAGCAGATTTGTGGCTGAGGAAACTAAACCAACTTACGGTAGGACAAACTTTAGCAGTCAGAGATTTGCACGCCATGTTGGGAAATATGTATCAGCATGCCAGACACGACTGATATTGAGGAGAGGACACAATACATAAACACACCTGATCATGAGCCCCTCAATGACATAGTTAATCATTTTTGTGCGATTCTGAGAGAAAAATATCCAGGAACACATGCTTCCAAAGTCCCTAAGTTTGTTTGGACCCCTAACACCCTTCCAACTGACTTTTTGTCTGCTGCTAAGGATAAATGGTATAACATGATGACAGGGGAGTACCCCAATGCTGCTGATGCCAACAGACGTTGGTTCCGTGACTTAGTGTTGGTTGGAGTGCCTGAATCTGTACAGAAAAGAATGAAAAAGAACCCTGATCTGTGGGGTGCTAAACAACCTAGATGGGAATTGCATCTGGTTCACCATCTCCAGACCGAGTATGATGAGGCAAAGCAGAGAGCTGCAGATAAGGAGGGAATAGAAAATCAGTTATTAAAATTACAACTAAAAGAGGCCCAGGCAAAAATTGCTGATATGAAATCAGGCAAGAAGAATCAGATGCCGCAAACACCCTCCCCAGCTTCTGCTGCCTCAACTGATCAGACCACAGTCACACTTCTTCTTTCAATATTTCCTATGTTGCAACAACAGTCAGGCCCATACAGAGGCTCTCGTGCATACAGGGGTAGGCGTGGGGGAGGTTATGGCAGGGGTTTTGGCCAGGGAAGGGGGAGACAGCATGGTGGAAGGTGAGATGCTTGTTTTATCTGCGGGGTAACTGACCACTGGGCACGTGCATGTCCAAATGGACCACAAAGACCACAAAGGGGAAGAGGGGGACCGCCATCACACCAGGCCCCTGAACCTCACCTGGCCCCACCTCAGTGGCCAGCTGAGGATCAATATTGACAACTCCCACAGAAAATCCTTGGTGAGAACAGGGTTACGGGAGACCCGTTACTCACATTGGATATTGCTGGACATTCCCTGAGTTTTCTTGTGGACACTGGAGCAACGTATTCCTCCATAGACCATGTTCCACCCTCTGCCACATTATCTGGGGATAAAGTTTCAGTTGTTGGGTTTTCTGGGGTGCCAATGTCACTCCCTATGACCCACCAGGATATGTTTGAAAAATACCTTGAAGATCACAACTGGCTTCTCACTTCTGGCCCATGCTATGTAGGTCAGGAGGGTGTCGCTTTGCTGACCACTTTAACACCCCAGCAAGAACCATACTACATGATGTTTACAGAAGCATTACCTCATGTTTCTCTGATGCTACATCCCAAGCATCAGGCTAAAGATTTTAGATCCATGGTTAAACGGGCCCACCAGCTGGAGGACTGGACCCCTAGCCAACACTCCCAAATTTTATTTTCTCCCTCCACTGGAATGTACAAAATTGGTGTTGACACACATGATGATTAAACGGACCGACTGATGTGGGTTTTGTCTCTACCTTACTACTCACGTTTGACATGAAAACACCCGAACCTATCTGGAGCTCTCAGTATCCACACAAACCAGAGGCGGAGAAAGGCATTGCAGATACCATAGCTGGGTTAAAAGAAGTGGGGGTGTTAGAACCCTCACATTCTGCATGAAACACCCCCATATTACCTGTAAAAAAGCAAGGAACGGGTAAATATCGCATGGCACACGACCTTAGAGGCATTAACTCACAACTAAAAACAAAACCAATCACCACGCCCAATCCCTACACTGCACTGGCATCATTAACGCCAGATCTAAAATGGTTCACTTGTATTGACCTGACATTTTTCTGGCTGAGGAAGTCAGATAAATTTTTTCATTCATGTTTCGAGGAGAAAAACTCTGTTACACTCGGTTGCCACAGAGATTTGCTCTCTCCCCACGGATGTTTAACCAGGTTCTAAAACAGTCTTTGCAAAAACTAAAACTGCCTCAAAACTGTGTTCTGATCCAGTATGTAGATGATCTATTACTAGCAGCACCAACACATCAAATCTGCACAAAGGCCAGCATAACTGTTTTGCAACTACTACACAATTAAGGTTACAAAGTCTCATGTGATAAACTTGCAACTAGTCAGACAGGAAGTAAACTTGATGGGCTGCAGGGTTTCAGCTGAAGGAGCTGGTCTGACAAGCTCACATAAATCATCCATTCTACAGCATCCAAAACCAGTTAATGTCAAATAAATGCTTTCATTTCTGGGATTAACTAACTTCAGCAGACATTACATTCCTCAATATACCAACTTAACAACTTCGTTGAGGGCCTTGGTGAACCAACATGGAATGAAAAACCTATATGCTCCATTACAGTAGACTGTGCCAGCTGAAGAGGCATTTATCAGACAAAAACAGGAAATGACTAATGCTGCAGATCTCGCTCTCTCTGTCTACACTGCAGATTTATACCTTGATGTTTCTGAAAAAGACAGTGTCGTTAATGGAGTTTTGTTCCAAAAGCACCAAGGAAACAGAAAAGTGCTGCTTTACATTAGTGTCAAACTGGGCGCAGTGGAAAGTAGACAGTCTGCATGCGTCATGCAGCTGGGATTGCACATCGCATACAGAAAACTGCACACACTGTTCACTCTCACCCTCTGAAAGTTCTCACTACGCATGGTGTCATGGCTCTGATCAGTTTTGAAGCGTTTACAATCTCTACTCTGCAACAACAACAATTGAATAAAATCCTGGAGTCCCCAAACCTCACGTTCTCTCATGAAGGGATTATTGTGGAAAAAAATGTAATGTTAAGAATGATCTGTTCTGTGTAGTTCACATGCTGATAGTTACTGATAGTTACTGTGTGTCTTTTCTTTATGATATGGTAACCAATCTGATTATATGACACTGTATGAATTTAGGTCAGGACAAACCTGCTGATTCAGACTGTTGCAGTCTGGGTTGGCATGGCAACTCTCTTTTACATCTAAGAACGTCCTGACATACAATAAATATGCTTCGATATCATATCTTCTACGCCTATGAGTCAAATGCTCTACCGACTGAGAAATGTTTGTCTTTGATTTCATATTGATAGGCTCAGCATTACTGAACCTATATAATCCTGTGTCTTGTTTTCGAAGGCAGGTCAGTATCACATATTCTCTGTTGACGCTGTACCTCCTTGTTTGATCAACCAAGTCTGTATTAAAACCTCCGAATATCTGAAGGAATCTCTCTCATCTCTTTTATTAACTTTGATAACAGGATCAACATGGCAGACCAGATGGGGGGATCAGGCCGCCCTCATGATTGTGTGGCAGCAACGATTTTAGAAAGTAAAATAAGGCCAGATTTATACACCACAGCTTTGAGTCGAGGCAGAGTGCCGTTCACAGATGGGTGTTGCTATAGAGACCAGGAAGGCAAACTACAGTTAGTATATGAGGTTGTAGAACAGGAAGCAAGCGAGTTTCATGTGAGGAAACAGGGGAAGTTGCAGGGCAAGGAGTCTGCACAAAGAGCAGAGATTGTTGCTTTAGTTGAAGCATGCAAGTTGGCTAAAGGAGATGACGTTACAATCCATACTGGCTCAGCCTATTGCCAGTCAGCGGCCCATGTGGAACTACCGCAGTGGAAGAGGTCAGGATTTTTAACAGCCTAAGGTACTCCCATTTAACATCAGGAGGACAAGTTAACCTGTTCCACCCCACAGCCCCGCCGCAGGGTCACTCTGGGGTAAGGGCGGAGAGACTGTCCGAATTTAGTAGACCTGTGGTCACTGATTGCTAAGCATGTCCTATCATTATAAACCTCAGAATCTCAGCTAAAGAGTCATATAAACATTTTTTGTGACCTCCAAACCCAGAAAAAATAAGAAGCAATTAAAAGAGCAGTTGTGCTATTTTGCGATTTTTACATAAACACATTCAACCAAACCTGTCGGTCACCCTGCCGAACAGAACCTCGTAAACGTTGCCTTCCCTGAAAGCCAGCATCTCACAGATTCTAAATCTGCAAGTCTCATCATGCTACGTGCAATTTTCAGCAAATGAGCAGCAAAATAAGCCCAAAAATACATACAGCATTTGAAAAACAAGAGCATACATTTTTCCTTACCTTTGTTTTTTCCGTGCTGAAAAGAATAATCCACCGTGATATGACTGTATTTACAGAATAACTAAAATGTCCCGTGTGTATTCAGAAAAGAAAAAGTGAAAGAAACGTAATCCTTTGCCATTATTTTTTACATTTGATACGAGGAGGCTCAACCTTGTCTGTCATGTGCATTGTGAATTTTCCCCATGTAAACATTTACTTTGTCCAATCTGCTTCAAAGTTCTGATGTCAGCGTGATTCTATAGGATCTTACGATTCTAACCATATGTCATTCATCCAAATTGGCCAATAGAAACGGATTACAGGTCTGCGTAATTCTAAAAACAGATATTTTGTTTAGCACGGGGGCGCAGTGTGACGCAGTTACGCGCAGGTGATCAGATGAGCAGGTGAGAGCGAGAGTGAACGATTCAGCTTCGATTGTTTTCTCTTGAAGCGATATTTTTCGAACGCAAATGAGAGAATCATCACTGACGAAGCCTTGGCGATTATTTGGAATGATAGTTCATCAGAGGTTTGTGTTGAGGACTCGTCATCAGAAGAGGAAAAGAGGTATGTCCCAACTAGCTAGTGTTAATGCTAATGGGTCTGTCAGCCATTTTATATAGATGCTTTTTTTCTAATTGTGTTCTTAGAGGTGTGTATATAGACAATTTTTGTAACTATTTTGTTTGTGGGTTGTACTTGTAGTTTCTATATGTATATTCCTTTCTTACTCTTTTTCTGTCATAATATTCTTTTAGTCATCTCGGCATTCATCCTAAGCTTACTCATCAACACTTCACCATGCTCAAGTAGACTGTTGGAACGTCATACAGGGACACAGCTGCCTGAAATGTATTCTCTCTCTCTCTCTCTCTCTCTCTCTCTCTCTCTCTATATATATATATATATATATATATATATATATATATATATATATGTGTGTGTGTGTAGACATTTATGTGTAGATGTGTATGCATATAATTATAATTTATCTAATTATTTTTCTGTTATCTTGTTTTAGTGAGGATGAAGACTTAAAACCTCCAAGGCCTTCAACTTCTGCGCAGCCAACCAGGAAGGCAAAAATGGGGAAGGCTAAGGCAACGGCTGTCCATAGAGGTCTGCTGACACTCCAGTGGGTGAAGATGCGTGGTGCCACAGACATGAGGAGGACAGCACTCCTGAATATTTTAGGTTCATCCCCACGAGGCCACCGGGCCCTACATTTGACCAAACAGCAGCATTGTCTCCCCTCTCTCTCTTACAGCTCTTCTTCAGTTCATCTGTAATTTGGACAATTATCGACAATACCAATGCTACAAAAAGGAAAGAGGCTGGCAGAAAATTCCTTTGGATTCCCCTCACTGTAACAGACTTATGTTTTCCTATCCATCATTATATACACCAGAGTTGTAAATGTCCACGACAGAGCTGACTGCTGGAGGGGTGAGAGGTCAAATAATTTTCAATTATCCCATAACACTATGCAGAGAAACCAGTTTGAGGTAATCTTGTTGTTGTTATTATTGCACCTCAGCTTTGTGAACGATGACGAGGACAATGAAAAGAAATAAAAAACATTCCTGATTAGGGTCGTCTGTGCAAAATCAGGCCACTCTACGATCATATTGTTACAAAGCACATTACCATCCATATAAGAACATTTGCATTGATAAGAGGAGGGGGTTGTGAATGGTTTTGTTATCCACTTTATATGTATATTTCCAGTTTTGTTGTATTTGGAATTTGAATAAATGTTCTTCAGTTGGAGTCAAGCCTCTCTGCTGGATGCTGGATATTTTACCAAAAAATATAAAAAAAGGTTTGTTTTCAGGCATATAATTGAACTTGAAAACAATCAGTAGATCAGGAGTTGTATGGGATCAGAACAGTATCACCTTGAAATGAAACTGAAAATAAATATTGGCATTGAAAAATATTATTGTAACTGAAAATATAAATTTTGAATCTGAAATAAATCTAGTGAACATCTTTGTATTGAAAGTGATTTTTTTTCTATGAAACTCATGTATATGCATTGAAAGAAATAACTCAAGTTTTCAAACGTTAATTTATTTTACAATGCCAATATTTTTTTCAATACCAATATTTTTTTCAATGCCATCATTTTTTTCAGCTTCATTCAGGTGATACTGTTTTGACGCTTGTGTGTGCACGCGCATGAGGGGCGGGGCTTCAGCCCCCCATATGTTTGCATGAACGAGGCAGGAGGGGAAACTCCAACTGTCCAAGGCGAGACGCGAGACACAGCAGGACATTTATATTGCTAATAATGTGGTTTGTGGAAGAATAATTGATTATTGATTATTGAAAGACATAAACGGTTTCTTCTCAGTTTCTTCTACTGACCAGTAGACTAGAAGTCTTGTGATAAAGTTTTATGGTTGTGTAGCCTGTCTTTGTTGGAGGTTCTCCTCATTACAGACAGTTTGGTATGAAGGGATGTAAATACACACTATATAGGCTATACCATATTAAATAACTGTATTTATTTCAGATCCACAATACATATTTACAATTCATGTCAATAACGTTAACAAATCAATTAAGACTGGTGTAAGCAAAGCTAACAACACCGACAACTCGTTTTGTTTTATTAGATTGCAAAACGTAATTGTGACACACACTCTAAACCAGAAGGTGGCGGTAATGCGCGCCAACTAGCATGTCAAACTGAGAAGAAACCGTTTATATATTTGTATTATTATTATTATTCCACAAACCCTATTATGCTTTCTGTACACATAGAGACTTTGAAACGATTTAGAAAAGATTCTTAAAGATTATCAGCTCACATCTAAAGACTTGGGTTAACAGTTTTTTAGTCTCAGACTAAAGATTTTATAAACACTGAATCTGATTGGGACACTATTTAAGACTACACCTAGGCTATTTTAGCTTCCCGCAAAATTCCTCCCATTATGGTCAGCATTATACAGTTGCTTTATGTGCGAATGTTGTAGCATTCTTTCCCAAGATTAATGTTATGTCAAATAAAGACTTGCATTCAAAGTGGGAACTGTATCATCAAGTAACTGGTTAACTCATATCTTTTTAATGCAAGGTGTTTATGCTGTACCACTTGCTCCATGCAGATGCACAGATAGCGCTGGTTTGTGCCTGTATTCCAGGGGGCAAGGTTGGCATACACTTTGTAATTTATGGCCCATTACTCAGCCATGGAACACAAATATTTTATTTGTTGTGTATAGACCCTGGCAGGCTCCATAGGTGGCTACAAAACAGTTATTTATAAATATGACACCTATGTTTATAGCCTACTTTCCCGCAGGAAAAAAAGAATTGATATGTGGCAAGGTGCAAGACAATATCATAAACGGGACTCGAACATACCATCATCGGGGATGTAGCCCTGCTTATTAACCATTGTGTCATAGCAGTAAAGTACAACCCCAAACAGCCAGGGTACACTGTGAAGTGGACAGGACCCCCACACGGTCACATAGTTGAATGAACGGAGGGAACGGATTACGACTCCATGCGCATGGTTTAATAAACCGAGGGTACATTTTCTTACCCCTCAAAAAATATTTCTGCACCTGACCCCTGCCGGGATCTGTAGCTTTGTGCTTCCGCTTGTGTGAGAACAACTTTATTGGTTGGTTGATTTAACGACTACACTAGGACTTGCGATAATATCAAACATGTTTGATTCAAAAGACTAAAGACTGGCATAAATCGGGTCCCCAACTGCAGAATATAACCTTCGACAAACCACATTAGTAGCAAAGAAAATGTTGATCCCACTCGGACAGTCGGAGTTTCCCTCCTGCCTCGTTCATGCAAACATATGGGGGGCTGAAGCCCCGCCCCTCATGCGCGTGCACACACAAGCGTCAAAACAGTGTCACCTGAATGAAGCAGAAAAAAATGATGGCATTGAAAAAAGGATTGGCATTGTAAAAAAAGATTGGCATTGTAAAAAAAGATTGGCATTGTAAAAAAGGAATGGCGTTGTAAAAAAAGATTGGCATTGTAAAGAAAAATTCACTTTCAATACAAAAATTTTCACTAGATTTATTTCCGATTCAAAATTGATATTTTCAGTTACAATAATATTTTTCAATGCCAATTTTTATTTTCAATGCCAATATTTATTTTCAGTTTCATTTCAAGGTGATACTGTTCTGATCCCATAGAGTTGAGAAATTGAAACTTACACTATTTGTCCCAAATTGTGCCGAACTGTGCCAAATTGCGAAAAAACTAGCTATTTTTTTACTAAAACCTCTAACTTTGCTCTACTTCACTCCATCAACATGAATCTTGGTACATGTAATCTACAAATGTTGGTTTATGATTATCTGCAGTTTATATTCTACTGGAGCATATTTTGAATGGTTTATATACTGTAACATGAGAAAAAAAATTAGGCGTGAATAAAGAATCTTGTAATTTGTCTATGTTCAAGCTACAATTACTTTGGCACAGTAACATATGCTGTAATTTGTTTACACAGAGTTTATCTTTGCAGAGAAAAACTAAATTAATGTTGGGCATGTCTTATTCGAGCTAGGAGCTTGGAGAGACCCTGGAGAGACCCTGGGGCTTAAGAGATTAAGGTTGTATGATGCTGTGTTATTACCATCTGTACCATCTAGCTGTAGTCAAATGTAGAGGTCACAGCAAGGACTCCTCCCTGGTACCCAGGGGAAATGACGCAGCTGACCAAGCAGTCAAAGCAGCGGCCAGGTACCAGCAGACAGTAGGGTCAATGTTGACGGTGATGGAGGAGCAAGGAAGATATGTGCAGGAAGATGTAAGGAAAGCACAGGATGCTTCAGCACCTCAGGAAAAGTCAGTGTGGAAGAATAGAGGTGCAGCTCAGTCTTAAGGCCAATGGAGAGGCCCAGATGGAAGGGTAGTTTTACCAGCTAACTTAAAGCCTACAGTCTTTGCAGAAGCTCATGGTTTGGGTCATGTGGGCCAAGCGCAGATGAAAAGGAATTTGTGTTTTTGGTGGCATCCATACATGACTGATTGGATTAAAAAAAATCTGTTTGATTGCAAGTGTGTGTCGGTAATTCAATCCAAAATCTACCATTAAGCCTGAAATGGGTTCCTTTAAGGACCTTTACAGGCCAGGACAGGAAGTGGTTATTGACTATACTGACATGGGGACCCCTGTTAAGGGGTTCAAATATCTTGTGGTTCACGGGCTGGCCGGAAGCTTGTCCATCCCGGAGAGAGGACAGTCAAACATTTGTGAAATGCCTGATGAATTTTTGCATTCCATGGCATGGGTTTCCAGAAAGAGTGAGATCTGACAATGGGTCTCATTTTAAAAATTAGCACCTACAGTGGGTTGAAAAGCAGCTAGGTTTAACCCACACATTTGGTAGTGTCTACCACCCAAAAAGCCAAGGAGCGGTGTAACAGATTAACCAGAATCTGAAGACTAAGATTGCCAAAAGATTGAAACAGACTGGACTGACCTGGGTAGATGCTCTACCCATTGGTCTGATGGACATCAAATATTCAGTTTACCAGACTAAAGCACTGACTCCTTTTGAAATGCCGGATTTCTCCTGGTCCTGCAGCAGGTTCCAGGCTCAAGACTGACCCTGATCCCCTTTCTAAATCCTAGGTCCCAACATTAGCAGCTGAAGGCCCTGGTTAAACAGTTTACCACAGCTCCACCTGTCACTAGGGGCCCACCACCAGAACCAGTTGAAACACATCACATTTGGCTTAAAGTCCTGAAAAGGAAGTGGAGTGAACCTCGTTAGTCTGGTCCCTTTGTGATTACCACCAGGACGACTCACACTGTACAGCTAAAAGGAAAAGGGAATACCTGGTTCCACTGGTCCCAGTGTGCACCGGCCCCTCCTCTGCGGGACACTAGTGCTGACCTTACAGAGATCTTAAAACCATTCAAGTAAGGTTGTGTCTGGGCAGAGACAAATTAGGTTAGGATAAATAATTTAAATATTGTTTTTCCTTTTCCCTGTTTTGCTGCATTTGTAACATGCTGTATCTCAGGAGTAAGGATTAAGCTGCTGTTTATCACAGCACTTGAAAAGTGGGGTAGTTGGAGTTGGGCCATAATAAAGCCAACCAACTGCCTTTGAAGATTTTTTTTTTAAATAATAAAAACATAAAGGAGGAACACCAGAAATTGCACCTATTAAAGGGGTTCTGCAGATGCCTGGTGCCAAAGGGGAACATCAACAGAACCTGAAGATTTCATTTTTTTAAATATTTTCTTTATCTTATTTTTACTCTATTGTTGCTAAGCTTCTCTCAGTATATATCAGGCTGTTACAGTATTCTTACAAGTAGTACAAGTCTAGTTTTATCATAGGTTGCCTTGCCTTGCAATTTTTAAAGATTTTATCACAAGTTATTTTTGCAGTGTTGAGAATATTATATATGTGACAGATTGATTTCTTCGTGTTACTTTTGAAAATTTTATTAGCTGTGTTTCTCTGGTCTCTCCTCTAATTGCATCAAAATGCCTCTTTATAGATCCTTGATTAGAAGCCCCTGGAGACACTCTCTTTGGGGAGACTGGCGTGTGTTGACAGTGTTGGGTTTTATTTGTGTAGCCAGTCTCAACCTCATTTTGGTAAACCACTGTGAGTGGCCGTATGCAAATGCTCAGAGGTGCAACAGTGTCATCACCAATAACCAATCTCATCATAACTCTAATCAAACCGCCTCGCACTATAGACAAAAACGATGGGTAGGGGACCAACAAAAGGGAATAAGAGATGAAGATCCCTTACATGGGTATCACCTAAATCAGTGGTACAATTATGCAAAGGTCCTGGCCAGATCTAAAAATTACTCTAACTGTTACGTGTGCTCCATAATGCTAAAAAGTTCCTCTAAACCCACATTGACTCCATTTCCCTTATCAGTTAATTATTCTCGGTGTGCTGCTGAAGTTGCTGGTTATGGGGCACCTTATCCGTTTCATCTTAGTGGCCGTAAATCAAATCTCCCATTAATTAAAATGCCATGTGCTACTTCAAACGACACTTCTCAGAGAATGTTGGCACCGGGTCCGTGCAGTAAGTCTATGGTTTTATTCGCCTACGTAATAGCATCCCCAAATTAGGAGCAGTTCACATTCCCCTAAACTTTACTGCAACTGTCTATAACGATGGGTCAAGATGTGCTGGTACATTGTTGCCCCATCATTGCAAAAATGTATATCTCAGTGCTTCAGTATCACCATGCTGATTTCAAAGGGTATCACAACCCCCTAAGGAAGACAAGACACAATGTTACATACCTGTGTGGCTATTACTTGTTCACAGGAGGGTCTTTACTTCCTCTTACTCCCCCACCTGAGGGACATAAGATATCTGACTCTTTGTTGCCTGACAAAAATGGTACGTACCCCCTGGATGGTGTTTACTGGTTATGTGGACATAGGGTGTATTTGTATTTGCCTGAGAATTGAGGTGTGTGTGCACCAGTGGGCCTTACAGACCATACTTTCATTATAAGGAAGTCTGAAAGTGTTATTTGTAGTAAATGGTCCTCATCAACACCTATCTTCAAATCACATGACTCATTGGGAGGGACTAATGTCCCAGATGATCATAAATTGTGGCGCACGGGAGCAAAAGTAACTTTATCCTTAATTCCGTCTTTAGGTGTAGGAAAAGTAATGCTCATGGTTGAGACGCAGGCCTACAGATTCTCTCCGTTCATGAATTCCTCTATTAAAGCTTGGGAGTCTAATAATGAGGAAATGAGGGAGATGAGGACTATGATTTTGCAAAATAGAATGGTTTTAGACTTTTGGACAGCTGCCCAAGGGGGAGTATGTGTGCTACTGAATGAAACTTGTTCGTTCATCCCTGACAACTCAGGTGATGGACATACTATTGACCCGGCATTAAAGGAGATGAGGGCTGTTGCGAAAGACCAGAATTCTGACTTTGTCTCTGCTGACACGCCAGGATGGATGATTTGGTTAACCTCAGGTGGATGGACCTCTCTGTTATCGAAAGTGGGGATCTTTCTGGGAATATTGATGCTGATATCTTTCTTATTGGCTTGCTGTGTTATCCCATGTTTTAAAATGATGGTTAAAAGGATGATTCCCAATCTTCAAGGGTCAGTATATGCTGGTGCATATCAATGATCTAGACTCGCAGGAGCAAGACTCCAACGAGACCCAGCTGTAGAAACATGAGAAACAGAGAGAGACCAGAGACACATTAAGTTTTTTATAATCATACAACTTATTTTTTATTCTAGGTTACATTTTTACATGTTAACTTTTCTTTCAGCTAAATGGTGTCGTACTCTCAAACAGAGAGTACGAAAGGGGAAACTGAAGTATTTAATCATTTGTTTTACTTATTTACTATCTGCTTATGCTTAATATCATACATCTATGTGTTAACTATTATGTTAAAACTGCAATGAAATATAATGTGCAACGCTTAGCAGACAATTCTGTGTAGAGGGAACTGTGCACGTCCGGAAACAGGAAGAATTAACTAAATAGGAAGTAGCTTAACCAAAAAGGCCTTCTGAAAGGTTACGAAGTGTATCTTAGTTCATCGTGAGAGCAAGTGGAAAAGTTATGTTTTATTACAGCTAAGATTAAAATAACTGCTAGAAGATTATGATTTATTAGTATATGTGTGTGGTCCTAGTTTATTGCTATGGATATATTTATATTTTTAATGTGTTTACCTTTAAGTTTGCTTTTTGCCTTTTAGTATTCAGTTATAGAGTGAAATGTATTAAGAAGAAAGATGTGTTCCTCTTTTTGTCTCATGACTGCAAACACAGCAAGAGGCCCTGATCATAGGAGCAGGTGTTGAGCTGCTCTCATGCAGAAGAACAAACATTTTGTTTCTTGGAAAATATTTGCAAGCATGCATAATTAAGAGATAGGAGCCAAATGTATTTCTATGTAATGATGTATTCTATTTAATTTAAACAATAAGGAGATTGCCTCCTAAAATGGATTCTGTACAACGCCCAATAACTTGTTCAATAAAAGGCCTGCTCACTCAAAAGAATCCGGAGCCAGTACCATTTGACTCCCTGGACACGTGGCCAATAATAGCCAGCTGTGTTTTGTGTTTTATTCCTCTAAGGTGTCTCCAGTGAAAAATGTCCTGGTGAACAGAGTGACCACTGGGTGGTAAGGAGTAATAGACTCCCAAAAGAATCTTGGATTCTGAGGGTCAGGGATCCTCTTATTTAATTCTGGGAATTAAATAGTGACATTTTCTCTTTTCAACAGCAGCCAAAGCACTGACACAGGGTGCCCACAGGAGGTAAGGCCGAGACCCCCACCTCCACCCAAGCGTGACCAGGAGACCACTGAAGAGATAAAAATTCTGTAAATGTTGAGAGTACACTTATTTTGTGTGTATGAGGGTTTAATTCTGTAGTGCATGTGGAAACACTTAGAAAAAGTGAACAATCAAGAAGAATGTAGTACATCATGCGTTCCCTTATGTGAAGAGTCCTTGATCCTTATTCTGTGAACAAAGATCGATGTGGGAGGGGCTTCATGCAACTCGTGTTTCAATAAAAACTCTATGCTGACATAGAACTGTGCCCAGTTAAGGAGATCTGAGCCCCGCAAACAACGTCTCGCTGTTAAAATCTATCATTGTTTGTTGTTTCTTATTGCTCCTTTTTACAGCAATGAACGAGCACGCTGGAAGGTGAAACAAGAGCCCGATAGAGCCCAAGGGTCATAAAATTAAATGGGTGTCTGTTCCTTTAAGAGAGACTTTAAATTAGAGTAAAAACACCTTTCCAACACCACCCAGGCAGCCACAGGAGGCGTGAATAAAGAATCTTGTAATTTCTCTATGTTCATCCACTACCGCTCCCGAGGCAGAGGGCTCCTATAGAGGTAACGCTGGAAAGAAGATTAAAATAACAGGTTAAAATATAAAAATAACAGTGGATAGTATGATAAGATTAAATAGTAAAACACTTATAAAATGTATTAAGTAAAACATGCAGAGTAATTAAAGACCTCATTACACGAAGTTGACATCTTTAACCTCTTAAGCCCCACAGCCCCGGTGCCGGGTCACTGTGGGGGGAAGGGCGGGGAAATGTAGTTGACCTGTGGTCACTGATTGCTAAGCATGTCCTATCATTATAAACCTCAGAATCTCAGCTAAAGACTCATATAAATATTTTCTGTGACCTCCAAACCCAGAAAAAATAACAAGCAATTAAAAGAGCAGTTGTGCTATTTTGCAATTTTTACATAAACACATTCAACCGAACCTGTCGGTCACCCTGCCGAACAGAACCGAGCAAACTTTGCCTTCCCTTAAAGCTAGCATCTCACAGATTCTAAAGCTGCAAGTTTCATCACACTACGTGCAAATTTCAGCAAATGAGCAGCAAAATAAGCCCAAAAATATGTACAGCATTTGAAAAACAAGAGAATAATTATTTTCTTACCTTTGTTTTTTGCGTGCTGAAAAGAATAATCCACCGTGATATGACTGTTTTTATAGAATAACTAAAATATCAAGTGTGTATTTAGAAAAGAAAAAGTGAAAAAAACGTAATCCTTTGCCATTATTTTTTACATTTGATTCGAGGAGGCTCAACCTTGTCTGACATGCACTGTGAACTTTCCTCATGTAAACATTTGCTTTGTCCAATCTGCTTCAAAGTTCTGATGTCAGCGTGATTCTATAGGATCTTACGATTCTAACCATATGTCAATCATCCAAATCGGCCAATAGAAACTGGAGTTACAGGTCTGCGTAATTCTAAAAACAGATATTTTGTTTACCTCAGGGGCGACCGCTGTGACGCAGTTACGCGCAGGTGATCAGGTGAGCAGCTGACGATTCAGCTTCGATTGTTTTGTTTGCGTTCGAAAAATGGCGCTTCAAGAGAAGAGAGTCATCACTGACGAAGCCCTGGCGTTTATTTGGAATGATAATTCATCGGAGGTTTGTGTTGAGGACTCCTCATCAGAAGAGGAAAACCTGATTCTTACCAGGATGAGAGGTATGTCCCAACTAGCTAATGCTAATAGCTCTGTCAGCCATTTAATACAGATGTTTTTTTGTGTGTGTGTTCTTAGATGTTTGTATATAGACAGTTTTTGTAACTATTCTGTACACATCTTTTTGTGCCTGTATGTATGTATATATATATATATATATATATATATATATATATATATATATATATATATATATGAGAGAGAGAGAAAGAGATTTGTGAATTTATGTGTGTAGATATGTGTACAGAGATGCGTGTAAGAATATTTGTGGGTTGAATTTGTAGTTTATATTTTTTTCTAACTATTTTTCTGTCATAATATTCTTTTAGTCACCTCGGCATTCATCCTTAGCTTACTCCTCAACGCTTTCACCATGCTCAAGCAGACTGCTGGAACGTCATACAGAGAGACACAGCTGCCTAAAAGGTATATATATATATATATATATATATATATATATATATATATATATATATATATATATATATATATATATATATATATATATATATATATATATATATATATATAATTTGTGTGTGTAGACATTTATATGTAGATGTGTATACATATATTTATAATTTCTCTATTTTTCTGTTATCTTGTTTTAGTGAGGGTGAAGACTAAATACCTCCAAGGCCTTCAACTAAGCTAAGGCAACGGTTGTCCAAAGAGGTCTGCTGACATTCCAGTGGGTGAAGATGCCACAGACATGAGGAGGACAGCACTCCTGAGTCTTTTAGGTTCATACCCACGAGGCCACTACATACATTTGACCAAGCAGCAGCATGGTCTCCCCTCTCTCTCTCTTCCAGCTCTTCTTCAGTTCATCTGTAATTTGGACAATAATCGACAATACCAATGCTACAAAAAGGAAAGAGGCTGGCAGAAAGTTCCTTTGGACTCCCCTCACTGTAACAGACTTATATGTTTTCCTATCCATCATTATATACACCGGAGTTGTCACTGACTGCTGGAGGGGTGAGTGGCCATATAATTATCCCGTAACACTATGCAGAGAAACCAGTTTGAGGCAATCTTGTGGTCATTGCACCTCAGCTTTGTGAATGAGGACAATGAAAAGAAACAAAAACCACCCCTGATTACAGTCGTCTGTGCAAAATCAGGCCACTCTACGATCATATTGTTACTGCATGCAAAGCACAGTTTTGTTGTATTTGGAATTTGAATAAATGTTCTTCAGTTGGAGTCAAGCCTAACTCTGTGTTATAGTGTTATTTAAATAGGGGGATAAATATGTTGGATATTTTACCAAAAAATATAAAAAAACACTTTGTTTTCAGGCATACCTGTATAATTCAACTTGAATACAATCAGTAGATCAGGAATTGATCAATTGAAACTTTCACTGTTTGTGCCAAATTGTGCCGAAATGTGCCGAACTGTGCCAAACCGCAAAAAAAACTAGCTATCTTTTCACTAAAACCTCTGTAACATTGCTCCACTTCACTTCATCAACATGAATCTTGGTACAGGTAATCTACATATTTTGGTTTATGATTATCGGCAGTTTGTATTCTACTGGAGCATATTTTGAATGGTTTATATACTGCAACATGAGAAAAAAAATTAGGCGTGAATAAAGAATCTTGTAATTTGTCTATGTTCAAGCTACAATTACTTTGGCACAGTAACATATGCTGTAATATTTACACATCTGATTAAATCTCACAAGCATTGGCTTCATTTTGATACCAAGATTGTTTATACAGAGTTTGTTATTGCAGAGAAAAACTAAATTAATGTTGGGCATGTCCTATTCGAGCTAGGAGCTTTGAGAGACCCTGGAGAGACCCTAGGGCTTAAGAGGTTAAACATAACATAAAATAAAGAAATCTGAACCCAATGGACTATGTCAAAGTCATAAACATGCCTTGCATAATCCTACTGAGAGCAAAAAAACACTGCTGTGACTAGCATTTTAGTACTGTATCGCTGTGCACTGAACGAGCAGAAAGCCAGAAGTGACTTTAGCGAGAGAACGCATTCTGTTTGTTAACACATTTGACAGCGGCTTTTCAGCTGTGACTGGGACCGCTATTTTCTATTTTTGACAAAGAAAAGTGATCATAATGCCTTCGCGTTGTGTTAAGGGATTTTGCTAAAATACACACAAGGACAGTGTCAGTTTTTTTGAGTTTCCCAAAGACCCAGAGTCTAAGTGGATGAAACAGGTTAGATGCACCGTGAGAAGTGGGCTCCCTCCTCCTCCTCCTCCTCCTCCTCCTCCTCCTCTCTCCTCTGTTCGGAACATTTTGAGCAGAATTGTTTTAATTACTATGATAAAGGAATCCCTGTGTTGTTTAGTTCAACACAAGTGTGTGTTGTTGCCAGCAGCTGTGCCTACAGTGTTCCACAGGAGTGTGACAGCATGTGGTGGCGGTACCCGTGGTGGTGCTTGTGGACTGCGATGCGACATTGACAGCGTCAGCATCCCTACTCCTACAAGCTCCACTTCCACAGACTGCCCAGTTAGATCTCGTGTTTCCAGAAGCATAGGCTCATTATAGCCGGGGACGCCGGGGACATGTCCCTACCACTTTTCTAAACCTGATACGGAATTTCATACCAGCGCAGATCTATCATCTACTTGTGGTCCCAGCACAATTTCTACATAATTAGTATCTGAACGGACTATTTAAATTAGCCTACTCCATTGCACTTTCTTATACAGTCATTGTTTCTTTCTGCGCAGATGCTGCAGCATTCTTTGCAGTGGATATGTCAAGGTTTTAAAAGACTGGTCCATATGGAAACACTTTCAGAGCAGAGTCTTGCAGTGCCGCTGGTACCTGTTTCAAGATGGAAAAATACATCAATTAAATATCATGGCTCTGGCTGAAGTTTTTTTTACTGCAGGTTAAAAAAAATCAATGTAATACTTTTGTTTGTTTACGACTCCAAAGAGAATGGTATTGATATATTGTATTTTTGGAGAGAACATGCCAGAATATTCCCCCAACTTTGCGCTGACAGCAGAAATTTTTCTGCGACTGAATTTTTGATTCAGGAACGGAGAGCGCAGATAAAGCCAGGGACTGCGAACAATATTTTGTTTCTGCACAGCGATCTCTGCATTAAATTAATTTCAGATATACAATGTTTCAAAGAAATAAAAGGGACATGATTCATTGAGATATAATTTACAATCCCTTGGAGATTGTGTTATTTTCTGTCTTTGATCGGTTTTTTAAAACTGTAGCCTAATGGAAAAATGTAAAGGCCGTTGTTAAAGTGCGGCAGGAAACTCGAGTGAGAAAATGAAGCAGGCCATCACACAAAAGTTCACTTTCTGACGGGCGGCTCAAACACTCCACTACTCCATCAGGTAGTGAGTGCATTCACAAAAAGGAATAGGCCTACCATCTGAAGAGTTTTTGTGTGATGTGTTTTTGCCGTCAGTTTATTATGACGCAACCTCTATTTATCAGTACAATAATCAGAAACACCTGTGGACCCGAACTAACAGATGTCCTTCATTGTGAAAGTTTACAATTTACGCCACTGACCACGTCATGCAGATGCACAGTCATTTTCAACTTTACGCAGAGAGTTTAGGAAACTGAATCAATCAAAAAAGATTCTTATGAGAGCATCTGAGCATCATCATATCATACCTGGACACCGTACTCAATGCAATGCTATTTCCTTCCGCTGAGGCAATAAGGAAAGTCCCCGTTGAGAAAGAAGTGGCGCTTGTTATTCTAGTGTGTGACCGGAGCGGATTCAGCCTCCCACACAAGCATGTGTACAATTCACGTCTATAGACCATGATAAAGTTGTGAGACTGCAGGTAAAATGTTCATATTTAGTACATGTTTTCATCTGCTCCATGTGTGATGGAGATTGTTTGTTCAGATTGTTCGGACTGAATATTAACTAAAATGAATGAAGCCTGTTCCAGAGGTGAGGGCCATAATAATGGAAAGATGCTTTCAGTATTCACATGAATATTGAAATCCCCCACTATAGTGACCTTATCAGTATTTAATAATCAGATAAAAAAATCTGAGATCTGATCTAACAATTGAGCGCAAGTGGATGATACAAAACCACAAACACAAGTGGTTTTAGTGCTTTGCAACTTCGATGAGGAAAACTAAGGGTTAGATGTGCAAAAGAACTTTAGCTATTAGCTGTATATAAATTGTCTTTTGTACGGAAGCCCTAAAGTCATACATACATACATTTTATTTCCTCAGTTTTACCGTGATAACGAGATCATTTTCCTCCGTTTTCCCACGATAACAAGATAATTAATTTGAGATCTCAAGAAAACAAAACGATATTGTCTGTTAAATCATTGCAGGAAACATCATTCAGTGTAGCAATGTCAGAGGAGCAGGATAAATCGATCACCGCATCACACATCTTTTCAATCAAGGCCTGACACAGGCAGAAATAGCTTTATGCCTTGCTATTACAGATAATGTACACATTAGTGTGCGTCGTCTAAGAAGACGGTTAGCAAGGCTTCATTTTTATCGGAGGCGCAATCTAAGTGACCCTGATGTAGTCATTAATTTGAAAAGTCAAATCTCAAATTCATTATCATGAGAAAACTGAGGAAAATTATCTCGTTATCACGAGAAAACTGAGGAAAATTATCTCGTTATCACGAGAAAACGGGGGAAATAAAATCTATGTAGGCTATGTATGACCTTTTAGGGCTTCCGTACTTTTTGGTTCGTGTGCATACTTTTGATGACATAGGCAGTAAAAGGGTCTATGACATCAATCTGTGCTCCCCTAATTACTTTGTTTAAGCTAAAAAAAATTCAGAAGGAGTAAATGCTAAACTTCAGGCTAACTACCCAAACCAATAACCTGGCTAATACACTAGCTAATACCAAAATTTTACATTCCTGCTGTAAGTCTGTAAAGAGCAGAACAATATAAAGAAATAACATTCCGTGCAAAAAGCCTGTCTAAAGAAAAACTTGTTTGTTCCAAATTTTACTTAAGTCTTCCACACCTGTGCACGTCTGTAAAAACAAAACTGTTAACTTTTATTAACTTTTACTGCCGAAAATTTGGAATGCAACTCCAGATTCTTAACAGAAAAGGGGATTTTTTCAAAACAAAATGCTACTTGACACTATTGGCTGGCAAAGCAGCCAATCCAGGAGCACCGTGGATATTAGCTTTTTTGGTATATTAATAATTAATTTATATTGAGCTATATTATGGCTTTAAACTTTTAAAATAGGCAGTTATAATTGTTCTTAGAGGGGGCTCTAGTATTCACTAATTTTAGCTATTCCCTGGCAGCTGTGGTTCCCAACCCCAGCAAATACTGGGGGTCCACTGTAATTCTTATAGCACTTCTGATATAAATTAAAGCAATTCGAACATTTTATACAACTGTTTGAGTTGATACAGTAAACAGAAGTTTTTACTCAAGGTAACTATTATGATTGTAGGTAACTTTCTGACCCACATGCACAAAACCCTCTGCAGATCGATGAGATTTAAAAGATTTATTGAAAAGATGATATTCAATATGAATAGATCTGGACCTGGGGGATGATGGGGACCAGGAACTGGAACACTCCAAAGAATGCAGGGAGATGAGTCCAGGAATGAGAAACGGGGAAGATCTTAAGAATAATAGAATAATAAAAATAATGCACTCTTGATGGCGAGGAAATGCCAGTAAGTGTAGTCTGGGAAGAGGATCGGTGTGGTGGCAATCCAAGAGGTGGTCCAAGAATACAGTAGCTAAGATGATGGATTCTACACAGCAAAATACCTAGTGTCAAAAAAGCAGTGTCAGAATATGGGAACTCTATAAGAGTAAATTCAACAGTGAGTGTGAAATGCCTGCCTATGTCCCGCAGTGTTGGTGTTAATATTCAGAGTTTAAATCGATTTTTTTTAAATTACTCTTTACAGTGTAATCTGTCAGGCGTTAAAAGAAAGGCACTCTTTCGGAGTTATTATAACTCTATAATCCAGTGTTGATGAAATTTCTCCAAAAAGTCAAAAAGGGTGTAAAAAGTACTCTGATAAGCTCCGCCCTCTTCTTGCCAGACGGACCAGAATTTTCTCAGCGCCATTTTCCACTTCTCTGACTCGCTGGAAAAAACACAGTAGGTTTCCCCCCGAATTTTCACTGCCGTTATTGTCTAAGCAACTTATTAAAATAACATTCTGCTTCAAACAGAACTTGTTTTAGTCAAAAATTTGTTTTTCACATGCCAAATGTGATGAGTTGTTAGCTAGCTTAAACAATTAAAATGTTATCCTATTTAGCATTTAATGAGGACCTAATTTTTGACAAAATATTGCATTAAAATGGCAACTGCGCTTCCAGACGTATATACTTGGGGACTGATACAGAGAATTGGCTTCATAGGCACCTGCCTTTACATCCACTGCAAGCCGAGCTGCATGCGCAAATCTCGAGATACGATTTTATTTGCCTCGGGGGAAACTGTCGGTGGGAGCTAAGAGCAACTCGCTGTTCCTCTGAAACAGTATAAGATGCATCGTAGGTGTTAATAAAATCTAAGCTATTTGTAATTTTTAATGGTAGCTTATTAAAGTTATGCTTGTTACTCCCAGACTTTATTCAACGGATTTGAAATAGTCCGCAGATGAAAACCAAATGAGCAACTACACTCAGAAAAGGAAAATCGAGTTGAATGTGTTTTCAGTATTAAAAGCGTGAAAGTTTTTCTCCTCTCTTTCACTGTTGAATATATCAACATTTTCTGAAGCACAATGTATTATATTTATATTACGCAAATGCAGTATGATTTATACAATGACAACTGTAAAGCACAGTGCTAAAAGATGAGACTTCATCTGAAGTGTCCAAGTAACCAGTCATACAGAATAATTTATAATTGTGGATACCAAAGTTAAAGTTTCTACTGTTATGGTAAAATACCTGATAATAAACAAGTGTCCCTAATAAGAGTGTAAGATTATAAATATTGAACATTTAACAAGTAGTAGGTTAATTTGCTTAAAATAACTAGGTGAAAATCATATTTTCTTAAAATAAGAATAACTTTTATCTTCTTGTTTCTTATAGTGTGATTATAGGTTTTATTTTAAACTTAGATTAAGGAGCAACATATATTTACATTTGATTGTATAACTCAAAATTTTCTGTTTTGTTGAAGAAACCATCATGCTCATTAAAACAAAAATCGAATCGAATAAGGAACAGAAGTATGTGAAGATCAGTGAACCGAGCATAGAAGAAGTTTTGAATGCTGGTAAGCCATCATTGATCCACTATTACAAAAATAAGATGGTTTGATCCATGGCAGTGCTGCTCTTTACAGTCTGCATCTTGAGTTATCCCAAATAGAAGTGGTCAAAAGAATGTGACATGATAAACACAACTGGGCCAATGACCTCACAGGCCTTGTATGTCTTGTGGGCAGTAGCTTTTATTTACAGTCAGTAATTTGGTTAGCATTTTTGAAGAATTTAGAAAAATCTTGTTGCATAAAATAGCAATTGTTGGTAAGTTGAGTTTGGATTTTTCACTGACAGCCCTGGCTTCTATTCTCCACTTTCCTGTTTTGGTAACAAATACTACATCCTGTAGTTTAAATATTTTAGAGTGACTATGTTGTTGTATTGTATTTCATTGTAGCCTACTGTTTTCTCCTAAGCTTTTGTGAAGTTCTCCATTCCACCTGTCGATGAGGACGTTAGAGTTTTTGATTAGAACTGAGGTGGATGCAGAAATATTTTAGGAGTTAGTGGAGCAACCCAGTACTAGTGTATTCACCATCACATTTGGCAATGGTAAGCTTGATTTTTCTTAATTCTGATTTCCTTCTGAAAATTACTCTGCATGTTGACTATGACCTATGTACCCTAACATTTTGGGGTGACAACCAGTGCAAAGTATTTTATTATTGTTGCTACTTCCTCTTGTCACCTCTAGCTTCTCAGGAGAGAACTTTGTTCAACTGTTCTCAGGGGTCAAAGTCATCTGACTGCACCCTAGAAACATAATTTTCTCCCACCCAAGTGTTTAAAAACGTAACAGATTCAGCATCAGAACTTTCACAGTGTGACTCTGATGATACAATCATCCTGGAGCGTGTACCATGCAGCTCTGATAATCCCATCCACAATGAGAATCACAGTCCTCCCTGTCAGGTTCCGTGGATTTTTGCTTTGTTTTCCTTCCACTTAATTTCCATCCCCTCTGTACCCCAAGCAGCTTTCTTGTTTTGTTCCCTCCTGTTTGTGTTTAAACTTAGTTTTTTTCCTTATCTATTTTTTTCATGTTAGATTATTCCTTGTCTTTATTAGTTTATTCTGGCACTTCCTTGTTTCTGTCTCTTCTTCTTGCTCTTAGATATTTTCACCTTTTTGTTTGTGTCCTCATTTGTTTCCTTACTTTATTCCCTCTAGATAGTTTCCTAATTTATTTCTTCCTTCTGCTCTCTAGTGCTTCCTTAGGTCCCCTTCCTATACTTATTATTTTAGTTAAGAATTTTCTCTCTCCCTACCATTCTAACTTTCTTCCCAACTTTCCACCTGCTCTCTCCCTCTCACCTGCATCTGATTCCCCTAATTGGTCATTGGTGTCCTCTCACTTCCTCATTTCCTCCCCAGTATATATTCTGCCTTCATTCAGTCACTATTTGCTGGTCTGTGGTCATTCTACCCTCTATGTTAATTGTTTTCTGCTATGTTGCTGCTTAAAATGATGAAAAATCAAGAATATGATTTTTAATATACAAAAAAACAACACTTTTTCTGTCAACAGTTGGTTGAATCAGCTCTGAGCAAGAAACCAGGTGGAGATCAAATTCTTAAGGAATATATTCGAACAAAAAGTCACACAGACTGCTCACGGTGAAAGCTAGTTAACCTCCTTGCTGCAGACATGACTGAAATTCATGGGTAACTTAATTTTTGTTGAAGTGCAGTATTTCTAGAGAAATGTATTATGTTTTTACAGTTATTGTCGGACATCAAATAAATTTATTTATTTTAATCTTCTTAGGACAGCACCACCAGCGTGAGAGCTCTACGCTCGAGGCATAATTGAAATGTTCCCAAACCTGCAGATCCATATTCCAAAAATGGCTATGTAAGACTTGTATCTAAATAATTTAGACCACATAAGTTATTTTTAATTATCTTTTTTTACTGTAATGTTGCCTTTCTAATACTAAACTAACCTGTTATAATTTAAAGGAACATTTCTATAATGGGGAAAGTGGCAGTGGTTACTTGGCATGGAGGCATAAAACCATCCAGAGGAAGAGCACTGCATTAGAGGGTAAGAAAATCATCATGTCAGCTGACTGGGGGTGGACCAACAGCCAGACGAGATGCTTCATTTAACCCCGAGGGGATCCTAAGTGAAGAGCAGTGTAAGGAGGCCATTTCCTTCATGAAATATTCTGATGAGGCCACTATCAAGAACAGGATGAAGATGACATTTGATTACCGTCGCAAGATGGTCCTAGATGAAAAGGGATCATTCGATGTCCTGAATGAATTTCCTCGCTTCAGAGACGTCAAAGCCTTGGTAATTGAGCATTTTACACAAATAGCTTTTTAATACTCAAGTATGAGTTATTAGTGAATCAACATGTTTTCTACAGTGGAAAAACTTCTAAAATAGCTACAACTCTTATGCTCTTTTTGTGCACTTTCCACATTCTTTACTTTTGATGCTTTACCTAAACATGTTCAGTCAGAATTCCATACTAATCTAAAAAAAAATTAAAGAATTTTCTTTCTAATTGTGAGTGAATCACAAAATCCAATAAACATTTGGTTCATAAGCATTGTTGTATTGAAGTAACCACTGAATAGTCTCAACATACCTGCCTCTGAAACAAAGACCTGTTGTGTTGTGATAAGCTATTTTTCCATTTGTTTAGATGAGACTTCATTCGAGAGTTTGGAGAAGATGTAGCTTCCAAGTTTCTGGAGAGGTTGGTGCCAACAATTTTTCTTACATCCTTTTTCATAGGTTTAGTAAATCTTCATCAAATATGCCCATTTATTTTCTCCATTTGTTGCATAAACTTAATTAGTCTTCATTGGAATAACTTTGTCTTTACTTCACACCATTTGTCAACAAGGTGGTGTATGATTTGCAGGGGTTTTCAATGTATTTGAATTGTTTGGAAGACTGATGTACTTTTGTTTCTCAATGTTATATATGCTTAATTAATAGAATACCTTTTACTCTAGGTGGCCTACCGTTTTCAAGCAGAAAGTCATCCAGAGTAAAGGTCTTTGCACACTGGGTCTGATGCGAATAAACGACATGAAATTGCAAAAAATCGGAGGCCGAAAATCGACGTGTTGTGTATGCACACCAGATGCGCTGCGAAATTGCAAATAAATTATGAAGATTCTATTAAAAATGCATAAGGCGGCAAAACTAAACATTCTACATCAAGTGACGACGAAATTGTTTAATGCTAGAGAAAGAAAAGGGCGCATTGGGTACATCCTATTCTGGAGGAGAGTTTGGAGAGTACCATCGTCTATTCCAGGAGCTGAAGTTGTACAGCGGTCGCTTCAGGACCTACTTCAGGATGTCCGTCGGACAATTAGAAAATCTGCTTCAGAAGCTAGCTCCTAGCTTGAAGAAGCAGAAACAACTTCAGGGAGCCAATTCAACCGGAACAGAGACTTGCTGTTTGTTTGAGGTGAAACTTTCCCCCATCTTCTTTGGTTATTGTAGAATGGTGTATATTGTATACAGTAGATTAGTGTTTGACCAGTTCTTCGGCAATGGATCGCCACACATTATCCCTATTATCGTTTTCCTTGTAGTTTCTCTCTTTTTAAAAAACTTTTTTTTTTTTTATTAGACAGGGGTGCTGGGACACAAAGGATCAGACGCTCAGCCATGGTGAAGAATTTTTTTTTTTTTACGTGTCCTGTTTGGCAGTGTGGAGCTCAGAATTGGTGTCTAAGTACCAAGTAGAAGCCCAACAGATTTATTTTCACAAGCGGAGCAGTACAGCTTTTGCTATAGTCCTCCACTTGATGTGTGAAAAATCTTTATTATGAATTGTTGGTTTTTATTTCCTGATGTTATGGACACGGAGATGGAAAATTAAGGAGAAGAAATAAGGAAGATGAAGAAGAGGGGTAGGAAACAAAAAGTCAAGAGAGAGGGTGAGTTGAAAATACAAGAGAGGAAGGGGAACAAAGAAAACACAGGAAAACATTGAAGTCTGCCTCCATACCCACAGGACGGCAGAGAGAGGGGGAAAAACAAAACAAAACACGAAAAAGGAACCTCGACAAAACCAACCAAACATTGTGAACTAAGAATTACACAACCACATCACACAAAAATAGATATAAAAATACAACAATGTCACAGAAAAACTCATGGTACCGATTAATCAAGCTCTAGTAATAACCTCAGCCCAAGAATATATCCTTAAACACCTTAAAAATTAGTTACTAATTGGTCAAGTGTTTCTGTCGGATACGAGTTTTTTAAAAAATCGACCTCGATCCGAAAAAATGAAACTCGCAAAATCGCAGGATGCAATTTCGTCAGTGGTGTGCACATTCCCATTGACTTGACATTGATTCGTAGGAAAATGCTGTCGTGCGAATTAATCGCACACAAAAAACTGACCCAGTGTGCAAAGACATTAAGACTCTCCCTACCTCAACTGACCTCAAATAACTGATCTACTGTGCTGAAGGAACTTCAAGTGCAGAGGAATTAGAGGAGACTCTTTGTCTCTGGTAGTTTTTCTTTAATAAATCACTTATGGTAATTGGGTACAGTAAAGCATTTTCAATTTAACTTGATTTTCTACAGGATTTCATCAACTATGGCTTTAATAGCATTTTTTTTTATTTTTAGTTTAACTTTTTTTTTTCTTTTCTTTATTCACATGTCCTGTGTCATTTCTCTTCCCACAGGCTGGACAGTGATCTTTCCTCAATCATTCTCCTGCTCCACCTGATTCCTCCTTCCTGTCTGGGCCGCAAAAGACCTGGCAAGATTTCAGCATCCCAAGCCGAGAAGAACCTTGTGGTCTTCCAGAAGGTTTGTTCTGTTTTTCACAAAAGCTATTTGTTTCCCCCCTTTTTTCTATGATTCTTTTCCTATATAAAATGGATTCTGTTTTAAAAATATTTGACACCCATTTTATTTCAATTTTTCTTTTACTTAATTATCTCTGGGATCAATAAAGTATATTTAAATTGAATTTATTGCCATGTATTCTTACATTTGGGGTGGGGGGTGTTGTGTGGTATTTTTTTTTTTTTTTTTACTTTGACAAGGAAAGCTTGTAACAAACAGGTTTTGACAAACTCTGACCGGTAATCAAACTTGCTTTCCTTTTATTTTATTTTATACATATTCATTCTTCTATTCAGAGTGTAACAAGCATCAAGGAACATGTTTATGCCATCAACTCCACTACTCAACCCTATCTACTTGCTGTTGGGACAAAGGAGCACTATCAACAAGTTTTTCATTGTTCTGGACAAACGGGTCATACCATGCAATTCAGCCAGTTCACTTGGAGCCTTTGAACTTTTCAAGGCTCACTTTGTATTTGGAACTGTTTATAATCAAATGCTGCACAACCTGTATGTCTTCATACAAACAACTATCTACAACATAGATGTTGGCAAAGTTCAGGAGACCTTGTGTTGCAGAGATAAGGGCTTCGCATAAAATGTGCTCAGGAAGGCTGTTGCCATATTTTTGGTATGTTTTTAGGAAACCTTTAAACTCAAAACATGCTGAGGAGACTAAACATGAAACTGAAACCAATGACCGTGTGGCCAGTGGTTTTACTGCAGATAATATACCTCCTGCTATTGCACAGCTTCAGGTTGCTGGTGTTAGCCAGTGTACGTTAAATAATTTTCTATCCATGGAGAAAGTGGTATTAGATTTAGAGTCAAGTTAAAGATGCAGCTTTGAGATGTTTCTCTTCTCAGGATATTAGTGTCAGAGCTAAAATTTAACAAAGCTTTGAAAGTCTGGAAAATTTTACTTTTGTTAAATACTGAAAAACGAAACTCAAATTTTAAACAGATGTTGAAAAAGTTCTTGGTGTTCGGTTAGAAAATAGAAGAAATAAATGTACTGGAACTTACGATCAAGTTGTTATTGACAAATTTGCATATGTTCCAATTCTAAATGCACTGCAGTCTATTCTTACAAATCAAAATCTAAGTTGTATGTTATTATCTGACCATATTCCCAAGGATGGTCTGTATTTAGATTTAAAAGATGGCCTTTATTTGAAGAACCATCCCCTCTTTTTTTTCAAATGAGAAGTGTGCATTGGAAATTCAGTTATTTTATGATGATTTTGAGACTGCTAATCCATTAGTATCCAAAAAAGGTATACATAAATTGGAGGGGGAAATGTATCACGTTGAGGGATTTTTCCGCCAAAGTTTAATTCAGCCTTAGTCAATATACATTTATGTGCATTTTTTCACACCCAGGACATTAAAACCTATCTGTTTGAAAATATACTTGAGTCAATCATTAACAACTTGAAACCGCTTTAAACTGATGGGGTTAAAGTCCCCACATTCAAAAGTCCCGTTCATGGTACTGTTGTACAATAACTGGGGATGATCTTGGTCTACATGGAATGTTTGGATTTGTGGAATCATTCAGTGCTCGTCATTGATGTCGCTTTGGTGTAAGTAAAAAGTTGATAACAGGACACAGTGGATGTTCAGCCACTAGGAGCACCATCCCAGTCGATGCCCCCGTCCAACAGGGCATTGCAGCCAAGCAGGATACCAGCCCAGGTATATCTTCTATGGAGAGAAAAAATCTGGTTCCACAGGAGAGGAGCCTGATAACTAAAAGATCTGCCTCCCATTCTACTTTTAGAAATCCAAGGAACTACAAGTAAATCTGCAGTCTGAGAGCGAAGTGCTTTTTTGGGAACATATGAAACAATTAGATCTCTGTACTGGCTGTGACTCTTTTAGTGTTGCATTTACACTACTCATTTTATTGTGTAGAGGTACTGTGTGTTAACCGAGAGGAGTAAACTTCAACAGAAGATGGTGCAGAATGATGGTATAAACATATCTTACAGGGATTTGGTGTAGGGCGGACCAAATACCCAACCACCACACAAACCCAAAGCCCAGACTCCTGACAGTAACCATATTGTGAAATGTTATACCAGCCCACGGTTATTATGTATTAACATGCTACTTCCAATTTTCAATATTTATGTATTTCCTGAAATTAAACATCCAAATACTGGCTTCAGCAATTAAATTATCTTCCCTTTTATTATAATGAAAAAACACAAAACATGAAAGTTTGAGTGGATTTCAAGACCTGGGAAAATAGAATTTAAAACAGATCAAAAAGTAAGATTACTGCAATTAAAAAAGATTTCTGTAAATACAATTAACTGTACAAAAAGGATATTCAGCTTAAAAGGGAGATGAAAGTCTCTCAATGCACCTCCCAGAACTTCAAACTTCCAAAAGGCTAAATGTCATGCCATTAGCATCAACACAGCCAAAGCTAAACAAAAGTTTACAAAAAATCCAGTCCGGAGGCTTAATTAAAATCGGCTCTCTGCATCCTGTTTGTGGCAGTAGAGAGGACAACTGCCACCTGATGAAAACCATAACGGGTGACAAAACGACATGGTTGGTAGGTTTGCTCCTTCATGTATTTAGTGCAAACAGTTTTGTAAATCAGTGGGTTTTGGAACCACTTGCCCCTGCTGATTAGACTCTCCCCCTCCCTCACCCTTTTTAAGTCTCATTTGAAAACTTATTTTTACTCTCTGCTTAATTTATTTCTCTTTTGTTTCTTTTTCTCTTTTACTTGTTCCTAATTCACTGATCTTAACTGATTTTTATCTTACCTGTTTAATTTGTTTTATTACAGGGTGTTTTTGTTCAGCACTTTGATCAGCTCTCATGCCATGTGTAAATGTGCTATATAAATAAACTTGGTTTGGTATGGGTAAATCCAGTGCGGAAATAGAAGCAAATAGAGCAGCAGGACCAAAACTGTTGCAAAAAAGTGGACCGCAACGTGAATTTTTCCCTATATATCTTGGTCTGTCTTAAGTCCTCTCTGGGATAGAGAGAGATTTTTACACAACTCTTCCCAAATGAACATAACATCCAAATGTTTGCCCAGTGTGAGTCCAGCTGGCCGGCAATACATAAAGAGCCAATCAATAGCAACCTAACCATTACACTGATAGATAAGGGGCTGAAATTAAAAGAGCCCTTAACACAAATGAGCGAGATAGTCAGAGACTGCCCTCCACATTGATTTGCCATATCCAGTGTTCTCAGCGTCCCATGTGGACAAACTAAATCAGAGGAAGCAGTGAGAAGCAGGTTGAGGAAAAGGGTGCAGCGTATAAAGATTTATTATAGAAATACATAGGACCTGATGTGGCAGATGGGAATGGTTGGACTTTAATGAAACTGTCAGGCCGTGCAGAAACCTGATGAGGTTCCCCAAACGCTACATTAATGGTAGCCCCTCGGCCACCTTCTCATGCTAAATATAATTACAGCATCATTACCAGCATCAGCCAGGTCCCTGCTGGACACAGTAACCCCCTCTCACTCATCCCTCCCCCTCCTCCACCTCCTATAATCACAGTCCTCTGCACTGCGGCAGAAACAGAAAAAAAGACAGGGTAAAAACGTTGTAATTGATAGTTTCATTAGTTTTACCTTGTCCTTCCTGTAGAGCGATATACACACGGAATAAAAAAAGACTGAGACAACAAAGTGCTGCATAAGGAGGAGGGAGGTGGGGAGAGGTTGACAAGGAGGTTGTGGGAATGATACCAAGCTGATGTTGAGAGGTTCTGTTTGTTGATTTATTCGGTACGTTCTGGAGTCTTACAGTGAAATACAGAAAGGCAATAATTCAATTCAGTTTATTTATGTAGCGCCGATTCACAACAGATGTCATCTCAATGCACTTAACAAGAAAAGTCATTTCAAAACAATCATACAAACATTCAAATTAGTTTAAAGTTTTAGTTAGTTTCCTATTTAAGGAATAAAAGCAGATTGCATCAAGTCATTGACTTGAGGTTGCAGACTTCCAACCACAGCAATACCTCATACTGAGCAAGCATGTAGCGACCGTGGAGAGGAAAAACTCCCCTTTAGCAGGAAGAAACCTCCAGCAGAACATGGCTCATTACAAGCAGCCATCTGCCACGACCGTCTGGGGGTTTGAGAAGACAGCAGAAACACAGAAAGAACAGAAGATATGATATGAGTACTTTCTATATTAAAGAAAGTAAAAAGTCATTCCAGTTGATGTCCCCCATTGTAGCTAAGCAAGGTACCAGGTGTACCTTCTATGGAGAGAAAAACACTGAGAGAAAACAAAGTTTTCTAGTCAAGTTAACGGTCAGGTTAACAGTCGACATAACAGATATAATAATACAACTGTAGAATAGTAGAAAAGAAAGTAGCTGAGTGAAGAAAAGTGGTCAGTGTGTCCTCCAGCAGTCTAAGCCTATAGCAGCATAACTACAGAGATAGCTCAGGATAACCTAAGCCACTCTAACTATAAACTTTACCAAAATGGAAAGTTTTAAGCCTGGCCTTAAAAGTAGACAGTAGAGTGTCTGCCTAACGGACTAAAACTGGGAGCTGTTTCCACAGGAGAAGAGCCTGGTAACTAAATGATCTGCCTCCCATTCTACTTTTGGAATCCTAGGAACCACCAGTAAACCTGCAGTCTGAGAGTGAATTGCTCTGTTGGGAACATATGGAACAATCAGATCTGTGATCTATGATGGAGCTTGGTTATTAATGGCTTTATATGTAAGAATGAGGATCTTAAAGTCTAATCTGGATTTAACAGGGAGCCAATGAAGGTAAGCCAAAACAGGAGAAATGTGATCTCTCTTTTGTATATTCTTCAGAACCCCTGCTGCAGTATTTTGGATCAATTTAAAGCTTTTAATTGCATTTTGTTGACTTCCTGATGATAAAGCATTACTACGGTAGTAGTAGTAGTAGTAGTAGTAATAACAGTGGTTAACAAGTTGACAAACTTATTTTAACCAACAGAAAACGGATATATATTAATCCTAGACCTAATCTCCTCTACCCAGACCAGACAGAATTAAACCAGGTTTATCCTACTTGGTGATGACTCTCTTCACAGTCCACCACGAAGAACGTGGAACGACTTGAAAGTGTCCAGTTTAAAGGAGCGGTTTTGCACAAAACTGAGGTCAGAAAAGCGGACGTCCGACTTTAGGTGCTGAGGGGCTCAGGCCTGTTTTCAGTAGAGCTCAGAGGGCAGCAGACTCCCTGGTTATGCCGACGGGGAGTCAGTTTGCTCGGCCGGTTGGCTTCGAAGTTTAAAAAGGGGAGTTCTTCCTGGTCCAGCAGGTTTGAACGGAAAAAGGAAAAATGCTAGCAATGGATTAAAGCGTCTCCTTGCGGCTCTGCTGGTAGGAACCAAAAGATGAGGGTTTCAATTTCCGCACTGCCTTTATCAACTCTGTGATGTCATCACTGGCCACAGACCAATGAGAATGTGTTGAGGGCAGCGCAACGGATGCTGGGAGATGCAGTTCGTTTAGTGAAAGGATACTGGGAGATACAGTTCGTTCAGTAAAAGGCAATAGCCTCAACATCCCCCTTTTAGTTCCAAAGAATGCGCACTGTTCAGTCTAAGAAGCTAGAACCAGGTTCATTGTCCATTACGTCCAAGAATGTCGCTGTCTTTCAGCGGGAAGGTGTAACAATTCAGTCTATTAAATCTGAATCTGGTCCTAGCATTCCCCCCTTAGTTGTGAAGGGTGGAAATGCAGTACAGTCTTTGCAGCTATACTGGGTATATATATAATCGTAAGAAACAACCAACAGAAAGTGAAATCACATAAAGAAAAAAAATTCAAAAAGTAATAAAAAAATAAAATGAATCGACCCCCTTTCGATATTGTCATACTTCATGATTCACATCATTGCTTTAAGTTTGAGACGGGGTGAAGGCACGAATGCGTAGCTCCCGTCAGGCACTGGCACCAACTTGGGACCGGGGGAAGCTATGAATCGCGGTGTGAGAAATGTCATGGAGTCGATTCTTGCTTGCAACTGTTTGACCTGCCTGTAGCCGGTGCAAGCCATCAACGCTGTGAAGACCCACCCAATTACTGTGAATGTCAAGGTGTGTGTTTCTGTCCAGTCAGCTTTCTTGGGAAAGCGAGGGAGGGGGGTCAAAGTCAAGGCCGTAGGGGTGAGGCTGAATTTAATCAATTTGGTCCCCTCCTTCAAAAGTTGTTTCTCAATTTCGGTATCCATCGTAACATTATACCCGTTAAATGCATCCATGATTTTGATCTCAGTGTAATGTTTGTCGAGGTCGAGATGATGGAGGATTATGTCTCCTATTTGAACTACTGTCCCTTATTTAGTAACATAGTTTGGTTTAGCAACTTTACCTTGGTGACCGTGTCATGTTGATCATATGACATCAAAGCTTCTGCTACTGGTGTGCTCACTAGCTTCTTGGGCACACCAAGTGGAGATCTTTAGATTTGGTGCATAGGTCTAGGTTTGGAGTGAGGTAAAGTTTGGGATCGTTGAAATGGTAGGCTAGGATGGATGGGGTTTTTAAATGTAGGTGGGTGTCACCTTTCCAAAAAAACAACATTTAGCACCAATTTAAGCCTATATATATTCATTTTTTCAATGATGGGAAGGTTCAGCATGAACCCAAGTTCAAAATTATCTGGATTTACAAAAATGGGAATTGCACTACCCAAGCTGTATGCCAGGTGAATTTGTGAGGGTTGCAAAGTGTTTGTAGTGGTGGTTTTGAGAATATTTTCAACAAGTTCTAAGGGTACTAAATATTTAGGAATTTGTCCTTCCACCAGACTGTCTGCAGATGAACCAACTTCTCTAATAAGATCCTGCATCAAATCCCTCACCACCTGTGTGTACATCAAGTCATTTTTAACAACATCTGAGAGAGCTTGCAGGGCATGCAGGGTGTTATTAATTAGAGTAGAATGTAGATTGACAGTCACTATTGTGCCTTGAAGGGTCTTAGATTGTGCTTCTAACAGTCTCTGTTGAAGGAGTTTCTGTAGGATTTCTAAATCCCATCTAGAATAAATGTACCATCACTTAGCGAGGTAGTGTGCAGATAAATCAGCTTTTCTAATGAAGTCTTGTGTTAAATGATACCAATGTGCCACTCATCACTTAACCACTTAACAAGAGAGAAACTGCAAAACCTGAAAGGGTTATTTTAATGCACTTAGAATGTATTTACGGTTACTACTGTAGCCTGAAAGGTGTTAATCTGTACGTCTGCAGATTACTATCAAACAAACAAAATATGGATGTAATTAGTTGTTAATGCATACAAGAGGTGAGTTTTGAAACATGCACCTGGTCCATTAGCACTATTTACTGGCCCCCCTTTTCCACTGGTGTGGAAACAGGCTCTGCCTTCAGGGAGGAGACCTTGGTAGAACTTTCTTTGGTTAAACAAAAGAGCAGCAGTCATGACTGCTGTGTCATTCAGTTTAGGAGGGGCTTCGTCACATCTGATGAAGCTGCATGTGACTGTCAGCCGGTGTTTGTTGCCCCCTGCTGGATTCAGGTGCATCCAAGGGAATCTGACCCCCTTTCGCTGAGAGGGATCCCTGCTTAGCTGGGATCCATGGAGCTGGCAGCAGGATAAGCATCCTTGGGTGCAGGTCTTGGTCATGTGAGCCTTTGGAAGCCAGGGTGTCACCTGTTGGACGATGTCACCTGAGGCTTTGGGGCTCTTCTGGTCACATGGAATGAAGTCATGGGTGTGGGTTAAGATGACCCCCCTTTGGTCTGTTAGGTCAGCCCATGGAGGCGGACCTCGCTCGTTGTGGGCGTAGACCAATGGACCTGTCTTCAGCCTATGATCCGGAAGGCTGCAAGAAAAAGCGTGTAGCTCATGGGCTGCATCTGGTGGTGGCAGTATCATGTCTGCTGATGAACGGTTAATTACCAGCTTCTGGATGAGGTGAAAGTTGGGATCATGTTCCTGTGTCTTCACCACGTCAAAGTGTTTAGGTTCGTACCTGAGCTGTTCATTTTTCGTTCCCATCTGTCGCCAGAAGAGGGCGTCAGTGGGACAGCCTTGTGAGAGAGGGAGCCAGATTTTCTGGAAATCCCACAGGATTCTGCGCTCAGCTGGATGAGTCGTCAGCACGTACACCATGAGGTCGCCTTTGGTCCCTAAGGTGGCACGCAGATGGACTCCTCAGGTAAAGCTTTGTGCCGCTTGTCTGAAGAGGACTGTTTGTCATTCATGAACAGAGGCAGATCACCTATGACGGGGACTGAAAGTTCAAAATCATGACACAAGCCGTCTATAAGCATGCCAAGAGGCTTTCCGGCTGTCACCGGGACTGTAACTTGGGTTGGATTTTCAACCAGCAGGTAGGCTGAGCGATTGTTCAACTCAAGAATGGGTGTAACGCAAACAGCAAGGTTCAGTTCCAGGAAGTAGGGGAGTGGCTGGAAAAACGCTTGCTTACCCAATGGCTGTTGACCTTTCATCACCGCTAAACGTATCACCACCGCTGCTGTTCCTGGTGGTATCAGCATGCTATTCTCACTAGCAGCCTGGCAGGTCTGAGGGATGGTCTGGCCTGACAGCATGACTTCAGGGCTCATCAGTAAGGGTTCTGCAGGCGTGCTGGCTCGCGTTCAAAGGACCTGGTTGAAAGTGTCCAGCTGTGCGCCGAGCCGAACCAGCAGATCTGCTCCGATGAACACGGGCGGGTCTAGATGGGGAACAATGCTGAAAACATGTGAAAACTGTCTTGACCCGATCCGCACCCCAAGGGTGCAGATCCCCACTGCCTTCAGAGGAAGCTGAGGCCATTCAACTGACAGGAGTCTGTGGCTGTGTGTCACACTAACGAGCAGGGGGTCTTCCTGACACTGACTGTCAAAAACCTCCTTACTGACTGCTGATTTATCTAGCCAGAGTGCTAGAAGCACATCTGGGATGCAAGTGTCACCAATGTGTATGCCTTCAACCACTCGGGGACTCTAGAGCTTTGCACCTGTGTTCTTTAAGGAGCAGAGAAATGATGCATGACTGCAGAGGGGATTCCCTGCCTGACTGAGCTCACCGGTGCAGCTGAGGTGTTCAGGACCGGCTCTGGGAGTGCCATGAGCTTTGACAGGGGTTCTCTGGGCTCCTCTAAGCTGGCTTCCTAATGGTTGGAAGCTGGGTGCCTGCTGTCTGTGCTTAGTGGTTTTGGCACCTGGGCCCAGAGTTTCCCCTGCTGGCAATCAATGAGAGGGGCCAGCCTCTCGAGCAGGTCCTGTCCAATGAGAAGAGGCTCTGTATCTAATGTGCAGACATAGACTGGGTGAACCAAGGTCATGTTTTGAAAAGTGATGTCCAGCCACACCCGCTTAATGATGCATGACTGATTTTCCGTGTAGCTGGTGATTTGTACATCACAGCTTTCAAGCTGGAATGGTTTACCTAATGAAATCATGGCCTGAGTAACCTGTTCAAACAAAGCTGAGCACATTAAGCCAATTTCTGAACCTGTGTCCAGCAGAGCATTAGCCTGAATGCACTCTCCTACAATGGTCTGACGGTAAAGTCGACATGCATGGTTTTGGTGAGTTAGTTCACGAAGAAATGTGAGTAATGGTGTTTGTGATGTGTCCACTGGGAGATTCCCAGTGAGCTCCTGAGGTGTTGATTTTGCGTTCCCCCAGCTGATTACATAGACTGTAGCTGTAGGAATCGGATCCATGCCTAGTCATGCAGACGCTGGTTTCTGGTCTGGCCCGTCTCGAGGTTAAGGTGTCTCTTTTGAGCTGACTGCATTTCTCAGCTGCTCGACTGCTTCAGAGAAAAACCTACGACACACATCTTCTATGTCTCTTTTGATTAAAGCATTACTCTTAGCCTTACCTTCAAAGTTGCTCTTATGTTTCACCTGGTGCTGACGGGATGGACCTTTTTCAGACTGGGTGTGGTCTGGCAGCTTGGGTTTTGAGTTATACCAGTTTCCACCCCCCTGGTTCTGTTTAGGGAACTTGTTCTGTTTCCTGGACCCACCTCCAGTCTTGTTCCTGGTGGAGGAGGCTTCCCGACCTTCCAGGGCAAGGTTTGGGTCCATTTCTGTACTTACCTGCAAAACTCTGGCTTCATTCTCTACTTGGTGGGGCCTGCTCCGCGTTTCCCACGCGAGCTGGGCATACTTCCTAATTTCCTGCATCTTTAAGTTTCTGACTTTATAATTCATGGTTCCTTCAAAGCGTATGCTCTGGTGAAAATTATGGAGAAATAGAGACTTGAAAGCCGGGTCTTCTTCTAAGCCAGGAGCGCTGCGCCCCTGAAAATAAGCAGCTCTGAGTCGCTGGTAATAATCACGCGGCAACTCATGTTTCTTTTGCTGTATTGAAAAAGCAGAAATGGTTGCAGAAGCTGCGTGAGCATAATTTGTGAATTCTTCTCTAAGTGGTCCACACAACTTTGAATAACTATCTCTGACGCCAGGCGATAAAGTTTCCATAAAACTGTGGACACTTCGAGAAATTGTCTTTAAGATCAGCTTTAATTTTTCACAAGATGAAGGCTGTGGTAAATCTAAGAGAACCCTTTCAATTTCTCTCAAATAGTCACGTATGTTAGAATCATTCGAGCTTGGGTCGAAACGTTCTATGTGCGGATTCCTGATTCTCGGTAGGGGACGCTCTCTTCTGAATCACTAGAAGAGCGTTCCTGCGGGTCGGGATCAAAGTAATGCTGTGGGCGCAGCTTCGGGTTCTGCACCTGTCGCGCACTAGGGTGTGTCAGGAAATCTGGCCCACCTGGAGTCCACATGCTGCTGTCCCATGGTCTCTGTGGAGGACCAGATGCATAGTGGCCCACATTGGGAAAGCTCCCCCTTCCTGCTCTGCCTACGGGGTGCAGTCCTTGGTCTTGTGCTGCAGCCGCAGCTTTAACACCTTCACTCACCACGGGCAGAGAAAGGGGGGTCGCAGCTTCACCCAGAGGTCTCCCTGCTTCAGAAAGAAATGAGGGGTCATTCGCTGAACTATGTGGAGTGACACCGGCTTGATCAGAAATCGGCCACTGAGATTTAACTCTCTGATTGCGGGGTGGAATCTGCTCTAAGGGAGGTGGGACGTGTTCTTCCTTGCTCTTCTGTAACTCTATGTTGGCCTCGTGAAGCTCAAAAATAGCGTGGTCTCTTTCTTTCTTTAACTGTGGTACTGTCTGGCTTTACAACTGCAATCTACGTTGAAGCAACAACATTAGCTGGCCGAGGACATTGGATACCTTCACTTTTTTATCTGGGTTTTCCATAAATCCCACTAAACTCTGTATTCTCTCTTCACAGGCTTCAACATCGTAACTTGCTTTCCTGTGATGGCAGGCGAATAAGATTTCCAACTACCTGGTGCAGGTGGTACTCTGGGCCCACAGCATCAGCTGCATGGTAGCCCGAGGCTTCCATCTTTTAAGGCACCAGAAGAAACAAAGAGAATAAAATTAAAAGATAAAAAAAAAAGAAATTGAGATAAGAAAATGAGGCCAAATCTCAAGCAACCAATAGGCAAAGTTTCCAATTGTTCAAAAGCAAAGCACGCACCAACTTGCTAATACCTCAGAAAAAAAAGGAACTGGTCTCTTTGCATATTCCACAGGTCTATGTGCGCAAAATAAATAATTGCACAAGCTGCCAAAATAACTTGTGACTTACACAATACTACTTTATAGTATTTCAGAATGCTATGTGTTAAATATGAACTCCTTATTTCGTTTAAGGGAACTTTAGCAGTGCAACGCAGATCCACTCTCTCTAATCAAGGTTAGCAGTGAGTTAGCAGTGGTTAAAATCAGGCAAAAATACACATTAGGGACACACACAAGGAAACAAACATAAGATGCTTGAAAAAGAAAACAAATTCTCTCAGAAGTACCAAGAGCAAAAGCGTTTAATTGAGGATGGGTTTTCTGTAAACTTGTATAATTAGTTCAAACGCAGCCTAAGCAATAACTAATAAATGCAGGTTAAGCAATTTAATTTTATAGCTGAAATTTAAACCAGGGTGCTTTTGCACAACATACTGAGAAAGAAAATTAAGATGAATACTTCCAGATTGAAATTTGGAATTATTAATTTAAATGCAGATTAAGCAATTAAAATTTTTAGCTGAAATTTAAATCAGGGTGCTTTTGCACAGCACACTGGGAAACACATTTTTAAGATGATTCCTTCCTTGAAAGGATCCCCATTAGCTACAGCCATGCCGCAGCTATTCTTCCTGGGTTCCTGGAAAATACGTACTTTAACAAAAAATTTCAAAAACATACACAAGACATGTGCATCTACACACATATTCACACACGATAACAGTCAGATGAATTATTTTGATAAATGCTGTTTTACATATATATTATTTATCGGGGCCTGCCAAAGCAATGCAGGGAGAAGCAGTGCATTGCAATTGCATGGCAGGCACCTATTATTCTACACCTCAAAAAATTTCTCTTTATTGGGGCCTGCCAAAGTGATTGCATGGCAGGCACCTATTATTCTACACCTCTAAACTGGACTCTTTATTATTGGGGCCTGCCAAAGCAATGCAGGGAGAAGCAGTGCATTGCATTGGCAGGCACCTATTATTCTACACCTCTAAACTGGCTTCTTTATTTTTATTTGTTTTTCTTCCGTCTCCCTTAATGCGGGTCGTACTGCATCATCATACGTTCACTTAGAAAAACCATTAAACTTTCAGTTTGTAGGAAAATCCGAGCTCTGTTCAGAAGTGAAGACTGAACTGATGTTCGGCCATGTGAAAGCCACGTCCGATGACATTCACAAGATCTTTTCGAAATTTCTCTATGTCTCACCGTTTTCTCTCAGCGGACTCGACTTTGCAAAAAATCAGAAGAGTTCCGAGCAGATTTCAGAAGAGCAGCCTATACTTTTAGATTGAGCATGTCTGTGACTTTTTGAAGCTGGTCCTTGTGACAAGTCATTTTTCTCTTGTTCGTTCTGGGAATGTGAAATATGTAGAGAGTTGTGCTTTTCCATGATCGAAGTTGAAACCTAGCTCTCACTGACGCTTCAAGAATTTTTTCGATACCAAGCACAGTTTTCGAACAGCGGCAATTTGTTCGGACCCCTTTTTGGTGTCAGAGATGGCTTTAGAGCGACAAAGTGGATGACAATTCAGAGACAAATTAGTCACGGTAAATTAGTCACGGCCATTAGTTGCCAAGCATTGGCACACCTGCACTTCTCAGGAGAGCCAAAGGTCATGAAAGTTAATTCCAACTCTATTTGAACATGGATTTAACCCTTCAGATTTACTTTCTGTTAATTCTGATTAGTGTGGAGTGCTCTTACATGTCTTGAAACTGACCTTTGGGTAGCTGTAGATTATTTTATATTAATTCTGAACAGTGTGGAGTGCTTTTACATATCTTGAAATTGACTTTTGACCCACAAAATAAGACTCAAAATAAGACTCAAACAATCTCTTCAAAATAAAATCTTCAATAGAATATCATAGCAGCTTATTGTTTTACACTACTGCTGTCTGTCTGTATGTCTGTCAGCGGCTGGTCGGCTGCTTACACAGCACATCTATAGGACACTGTCTCGCTGTCTCTGTCTGACTGTCTGTTAGCCGAGCATCAGCTGATTGTGTCACACACACATGCACCTGTCACTTTGATGTTACTTAGCAACAGCACAGATGGCTTCTGAGGAGAACAAAAGGGCACTTAAGGTCATTAGAACTCTATTTAGACATGGCGTTAAGGCCTGATAGATTATTAGATTACCTTTCAGAGAATTTCATTATACATATGATACTCAATCAGCCTTAACTGACATCCATGATGGACTTTCAAAATGAGACTCAAACAAGCTCTTCAAAATAAAAGCCCTCAGATTTTCAATAGAAGATCATAGGGGCTTTGTTTGTTATAATACTATTGCAGTGAATGGAGGTTATGCCTGTCTGTCTGTCTGTCTGTCTGTCTGTCTGTCTGTCTGTCTGTCTGTCTGTCTGTCTGTCTGTCTGTCTGTCTGTCTGTCTGTCTGTCTGTCTGTCTGTCTGTCTGTCCCTCTAAGCAGCAGCTGCACCTTGTGTCTCTTTGGAGAAGAGCCCATTAAAGGTCACGAAAGGTCAACTTAACCTCTTAAGCCCCATTGCACCGCCGCCGGTTCACTGTGGGGGAAGGGCGGGGAAATGTCCGAATTTAGCTGACCTGTGGTCACTGATTGCTAAACATGTCCTATCATTATAAACCTCAGAATCTCAGCTAAAGACTCATATAAATATTTTCTGTGAACTCCAAACCCAGAAAAAATAACAAGCAATTAAAGGAACGGTTGTGCTATTTTGTCGGTCACCCTGCCGAACAGAACTGAGCAAACTTTGCCTTCCATGAAAGCCAGCATCTCACAGATTCTAAAGCTGCAAGTTTCATCACGCTACGTGCAAATTTCAGCAAATGAGCAGCAAAATAAGCCCAAAAATACGTACAGCATTTGAAAAAACAGAGCATAAATTTTTTCTTACCTTTGTTTTTTCCGTGCTGAAAAAAATAATCCACCGTGATATGACTGTATTTCCAGAATAACTAAAATATCCAGTGTGTATTTAAAAAAGAAAAAGTGAAAAGACGTAATCCTTTGCCATTATTTTTTACATTTGATTCGCGGAAGCTCAACCTTGTCTGACATGCGCACTGTGAACTTTCCGCACGTCAACATTTGCTTTCGCAGGTGGTCACATGAGCAGGTGACGATTCAGCTTCGATTGTTTTGTTTGCGTTCGGAAAATGGCGCTTCAAGAGAAGAGAATCATCACTGACGAAGCCCTGGCGATTATTTGGAATGATAGTTCATCGGAGGTTTGTGTTAAGGACTCGTCATCAGAAGAGGAAAACCTGATTTTACCGGAGGAAGAAAGGTAGGCTATGTCCCAACTAGCTAATGCTAATAGCTCTGGCAGCCATTTTATATAATGTTTTTTTGTGTGTGTGTTCTTAGATGTTTATATAGACAGTTTTTGTGACTATTTTGTTCACATCTCCTAGTGCCTGTGTGTCTATGGTGTATATATGTGTGTATGTCTGTATGTGTGTATGTCTGTATGTGTGTGTGTATGTATATGTGTATATATGTGTGTGTGTGTGTGTGTGTGTATATATGTGTGTGTGTGGGGGTGTGTGTTTGTGTGTGTGTGTATATGTGTGTGTGTGTGTGTATATATGTGTGTATATATGTGTGTATATAAATGTATATATATGTATGTGTATATATGCGAGAGAAAGAGATTTGTGAATTTATGTGTGGATATTTGTGTAGATATGTGTACAGAGATGTGTGTAATAATATTTTATTTTTTTCTAACTCTTTTTCTGTCATAATATTCTTTTAGTCACCTCGGCATTCATCCTTAGCTTACTCATCAACGCTTCACCATGCTCAAGCAGACTGCTGGAACTTCATACAGAGAGACACAGCTGCCTGAAAGGTATTTATTTATTTATATATGTGTAGACATTTTGTATGTAGATGTGTATGCATATATTTATAATTTCTCTATTTTTCGGTTATATTGTTTTAGTGAGGATGAAGACTAAATACCTCCAAGGCCTTCAACTAAGCTAAGGCAACAGCTGTCCAAAGAGGTCTGCTGACACTCCAAGTGGGTGAAGATGCCACAGACATGAGGAGGACAGCACTCCTGAGTCTTTTAGGTTCATGCTCACGAGGCAACCGGGCCCACATACATCTGACCAAGCAGCAGCATGGTCTCTCCTCTCTCTCTCTTCCAGCTCTTCTTCAGTTCGTCTGTGATTTGGACAATTATCGACAATATCAATGCTATAAAAAGGAAAGAGGCTGGCAGAAAGTTCCTTTGGACTCCACTCACTGTAACGGACATATGTTTTCCTATCCATCATTATTTACACAGAAGTTGTGGCTGACTGCTGGGTGAGTGGCCATATAATTTTAAATTATCCTGTAACACTATGCAGAGAAACCAGTTTGAGGCAATCTTGTGGTCATTTCATCTCAGCTTCGTGAATGAGGTCAATGAAAAGAAACACAAACCACCCCTGATTACAGTCGTCTGTGCAAAATCAGGCCACTCTACGATCATATTGTTATTGCATGCAAGGCACATTACCATCCATATAACATTTGCATTGATAAGAGGAGGGGGTTGTGAACAGTTTTGTTATCCATTTCATTTGTATATTGAACAATTTTGTTGTATTTGGAAGTTGAATAAATGTTCTTCAGTTGGAGTCAAGCCTAACTCTGTTATAGTGTTATTTAAATAGGGTGATAAATATGTTGAATATTTTACCAAAAAATATAAAAAACACTTTGTTTTCAGGCATATAATTGAACTTGAATGCAATCAGTAGATCAGGAATTGAGAATTGGAAACTTTCACTGTTTGTGCCAAATTGTGCCAAAATGTGCCGAACTGTGCCAAATTCCAAAAATCTAGCTATTGTTTCACTAAAACCTCTGTAACATTGCTCCACTTCACTTCATCAACATGAATCTTGGTACAGGTAATCTACACATGTTGGTTTATGATTATCTGCAGTTTATATTCTACTGGAGCATATTTTGAATGGTGTATATACTGTAATTTGAGAAAAATTAATTGGTGTGACTAAAGAATCTTGTAATTTGTCTATGTTCAAGCTACAATTACTTTGGCACAGTAACATATCCTGTAATTATTATACCTCTGATTAAATCTCACAAGCATTGGCTTCATTTTGATACCAAGATTGTTTATACAGAGTTTGTTTTTGCAGAGAAAAACTAAATTAATGTTGGGCATGTCCTATTCGAGCTAGGAGCTTGGAGAGACCCTGGAGAGACCCTGGGGCTTAAGAGGTTAACACTAATGAATTTAAGGCCTCAAAGAACTGGATTACTGATGGGAGAATCACGATATATAACTATCAATACTCAGCCAGCCTTAACTGACATCCGTGCTGGACTTTCAAAATAAGACTCAATCTTTTCGAAATAAAAGCCCTTAGATTTTCAATACAATATCACAGCACACTATTGTTTTACACTGCTATTACATATTTATTAAATATTTATTACTACTATTACACTACTCTTACATAGAGGTTCTTTCTGTCTGTCCGTCAGCAATTGACTCTGAATGACTCCATGTCTGTCTCACAGAGGAGGGTCTGAAAGAACTGAGACATCAGCTGTCTGTGTGGCATCCTGTCAGTGGCAGCTGCGCTGCGGAAGCAGCGCTCTCCAAGAACTTTTCTGCCTGTCTCTGTGTCTCTGTCAGCGAATGTTGAGCTGCGAATTGAGCTGTCCTAAAGGACTTTGTGTCCCTTTCTCTGTCTCCCTGTCTCTCTCTCTCTTTCTGTCTACAAATTAGTTTACTCAAGAGGCACATTCTTTATTCTGGCCACAACTCCATTTCCCATAATGCTTCAGCAATGACATTGTCCATTAATTTCTAAGCACATTGCTGCCTGTGCTTAGAAATTAGATAGACCTCTTATCTTACTTAGGGGAGTATTGTACCACGTAGAAAAGTATTCACACCCCTTACCTAATATTATGCTACTCAGCATTATTAAGCTAGTTAGCATTAGCATGCTAGCTCTTTCTAACATTTTAGCTAAATGTTGGTTTTTGACTAACTTTTTGTACTGATTCCTCAAATGCTATTGATAACATGTTAGCTAGCATTAGCATGCTAGTTAGCATTAGCATGCTAGCTCATGTTAGCATTTGGCTAATTTTTCACATTTTCTTAACTTTTCGCAGTGATTACGGTGCAGCTAATGATTACATGTTAGCTAGCATTAGCATGCTAGTTAGCATTAGCATGCTAGCTCATGTTAGCATTTTAGCTAATTTTTGAATTTTGCTTAACTTTTTTACTCATTGCTTTGAGGCTAGCTAGCATTAGCATGCTAGTTAGCATTAGCATGCTAGCTCAGCTAACTTTTCAATTTTGCAAACTTTTTCTGCTCATGCTTTCGAGGCTAATGATTACATGTTTGCTAGCATTAGCATGCTAGTTAGCATTAGCATGCTAGCTAATGTTAGCGTTTAAGCTAATGTTTAACATTTTCTTCACTTTTCGTAGTAATTACATATTGGGGGTCTGTGACTGATTACACACCACATGGCAGGCCCCGTTTAAATCTCCTGAAATGTTCTTGTTATATTTATTGTTTATTGTTTATTACATTCCTTCATACCTCATAACATGACAGTGCTTTTTATGGCATTTGTATTTGTTTTGGGTAAGGTGAAGTTTCCCTTAGTATGTCTGGTACTATACTGATGATTGTCTACACTGAAAAAAAGATGTTTGAACAAAACAGAAGGCAGTTTTGAGATGGAAATATTTTTTATGAGATTTAACAGTGAATACAACAATCTATCTTTGACCAGCAACCAGTTAAGATAATAATAATGCCTTGCATTTATATAGCGCTTTTCAAGACTCAAAGCGGTTTACAACTCCATTATTCATTCACTCTCACACTGGTGGAAGCGAGCTAGGATTATAGCCATAGCTGCCCTGGGGAAGACTGACAGAAGCGAGGCTGCCATATCACGCCATCGGCCCTTCTGGCCAACACCAGTAGGCAAGGTAGGTGAAGTGTCTTGCCCAAGGACACAACGACATGTAAGCTGGAATCGAACCCACAATTACTGGGTTGCAGGCTGACAACTCTACCACTGAGCTAAAGCCGCCCTATATAATCTTTTATCATATTATTAATATAATATTTCTTACAGCTGCACCTAAGTGCTACACGAGCAGCTCTATTCTGTATAGATTGCAGTTTTTCCATATATTCACCAGTGGCATTTGACCAAACTGCTGGGCAATAGTCAAGGTATGTCAATATTGGTGCTTTCATCGCATAATTCATAATATTTAGAAAAAGTTAGAAAATTCGCATGTCGTCTCATAATAGATATACCTCTTCCCAGGTGGTGAGGACGATGATTAGTAGAGGGAGATTAGGGCAGCAAGAAAGGACCCCCCTCCCCTTTAAAGGCGGATTCCAGAAGCTGTGGAGAAAAGAAAAGAATAGGAAGCACCCTTGCCAGGGTGGGTGGAACGGGCCCACGGAAGGAGGGCCCGAGTCTCTTTAGGTACACCCCTGGAAGTCTCTTTGGGTATGCCCCTGTTGAAAGGTTGTGCTTTCAACACCGTCACAAGTGGGAGATTAATATGCTGTTACGGGGTTGACCAAAACTGGGTGACATGATTAAATTGTGCAATTAGATTAGATTAGATTAGATTAGATTATTTATTTTCTCATATATGTTTTAGGTGGGTTAAAGGAGACGGCAAATAATTATATTGGCAGAAAAAACTTCTCGTTATTGTATATTTACATTTACATTATATTCACTGTAAAACCAACTTTGGTCAATGGGGACAAGCTAATTTTGTTGACTTCTACTCTTCAGCAACTCATAAAACTTTTAAAAACATATTTTTTAAAATATGTTTGTGTGTCTTAATGCAAAGGAACATAGACGTTTCAATTTCTTGTTTTTAAATGTTTTTGTGATTTACTTTATATGAAAATTCTTGTGGTAAACCTGTAGGACGCAAAGTGCACCGAATTCAGAGAATCACCCAGCTATTGTTATGGCTGTAGGTGTAGTGGTAGCCATATACAGTTGATTCTCTATTGGATTGAGGTCTGGAGACTGGCTAGGACACTCCAGGACCTTAAAATGCTATTTACGTAGCCATTCCTTTGTTGCCAGGGCGGGATCATTGTCATGCTGGAAGATCCAGCCACGTTTCATCTTCAACTGTTGGAAGGAGGTTTTTGCCCAAAATCTCACAATAAATGCACTCAAAAAAAAAAATACAGCCCAATACTTAATTTAATTAGTGTAACATTTTTACACTTAAATATATTGAGTTTATTTGAAAGCTTTCAAATCTGTTAAAAATAAAAGTGAGTAATGACTAAATCTACATAATATTTTCAATTACATCTGAATGAATTGAATCTGCACAAATACCACATAAATTAAGTAAATGTAACTGAAATACTGTTAAAAAATATAGAAAAATGTAAGTAGAAAGAACTAAAGAAAATGAGTAAATATAATTGAAAACATTTGTAGAACATTGCAAATTGGCTGATGACGTACTTAAAAAAAAATTATGCTGACTGATTTCAGAATTCTGTGAAAAAAAGTCAGAATTCTTACTTTTTTCTCAGAATTCAGAATTTTTTAAGAAACCCAAAACAAACAAATGTTGGGGAAGATTTTTTTAAATTAAAAAACAAAACAAAAAACCCCTCAGAGTTCTGTGAAAAAAACTCTTTTTCAGTGGCCCTAATACCCTTCTACCTACCTACCCTACAACCCTTACTACTACTACTTCCGTACTACTAATACTACTACTATACTAATACTAATCCTCTTTTGTAATATCAACAGACAGGTTCAACTGTTTTTTTCCCCTCTCAACCATTGCCAACCAACATTTAACTCAACATATCTGTCTGTCTTAACATTCAAGTTATGTGGACACAACCAAGTTCAGCACATTCAAAGCTGTTAACAGGAAAGGCAATTCAGGACACCCAAGATCAAAAGGCTCTGAACTAAAATGCTTCTTTCAAAATGGCCCTGAAAAAAAAGAAAGGCTCGATAATAAAGATGCATAATAATATGAACTAAACACACTGATGACTAGTAGCTGGGCCCATCACATCTGTGACAAGCACAAAATCAACTCCACAGCATATTTGGCTTCCCATTTAGATATGACAATACATCTCTTATGCATCTCTTATTCATCAAAACTCTTGACTCAAAACTCAAAAATTGCCTCATGCATTTTAATGGAAAATGTAATAAAGCAGGAAATGAAAGAAATGAAGCCATAGAATGTCCCAAGTTTCTGTCCAGAAGAACCTCACTAATTGCTGAGGGTTCAGTCAGTTTATTGCCTTCAACACATGGCTCAGTTGGGTATGAGTGTCATCTGTGCTCATCCACCCCAAGGACAGCTATATTATTACATTGTTTTTCAGACGTTGAACCTTTGTTGACAGGTTTCCAGCATCCACTTCAACGAACATCTTTTGAAATACTTCAAAAATGTATTTCAGAGTTTTGGGATATTTGAGGTCCAAGGCATAAGTCATTCCAAGCAAGTAGCAGCAGGCTCTACTGAGATCCCCAAGGTAGTTGAATACGATGGAACCCTCTATAACGATCCCTACATCCCTGACTTGTCCATCTTTACCATGCACAAGGTAGAGGGCCATCGTCCCTGTTGCCAGCTCTTCTTCTTCACCGACTGCTGAATCATCAAAATTCTGTAGACATTGTAAAGGAAATTGGTGATAGCATGCAGGATGTCACCAAAATAAATAACTACATAAATCAGCTATACAAAAATCATGTTGTAAGTTGTCTATTATTTTAACTAGCATATATAACAAATTTGACTGACGTGAACAGACACATGCAAATGATAACGATAATTATAATAATTATACTGACTTCACCAATAATGAAGGTGTCCTAGCATATTCTCATTCATCCAAGTCATAGCTGGACCTAGCAATGTCTGTTGCTGCCATAATGTAGTGGGGGGGTATAAACTACATAGGGCATTATGATAACAAACAGTATACAGGTGAGACACAGATGATGTCCAGCAGGTGTATGAAAGAGAAAGCAACGTTTATTCTTTTTAATTTAATTTAATTTAATTTAATTAATTTAATTTAGTTTTAATTTAGTTTATTTATATAGCGCCAATTCACAACAGATGTCATCTCAAGGCACTTAACAAGAAGTCATTTCAATACAATTATACAAACATTCCAATCAGTTAAAAAGTTTCCTATTTAAGGAATCCCAGCAGATTGCGTCAGTCATTGGCGTGAGGTTGGGCAGATTTCCAACCACAGCAATCCTTCAGCAATCCCTCATACTGAGCAAGCATGTAGCGACAGTGGAGAGGAAAAACTCCCCTTTAACAGGAAGAAACCTCCAACAGAACCAGGCTCAGTAGGAGCGGCCATCTGCCACGACCGTCTGGGGGTTTGAGAAGACAGAGCAGAACACAGAAGGAACAGAAGATCCGATATAAGAGAACTTTCTATGTTACAGAAAGTAAAAAGTTGATAACAGGACACAGTGGATGTTCAGTTACTGAGAGGATCATCCCAGTCGATGCCCCCCGTCCAACAGGGCATTGCAGCCAAGCAGGATACCAGACCAGGTATATCTTCGATGGGGAGAAAAACACTGAGAGAAAACAAAGTTAACAGTCGAAATAACAGAATGTACTGTAATACAACTGGAGAGTCGTTTTTGACAATGTCAGTGTGGCAGTGTTTTTTAACCAATAGAAACTATTGATATGAAACATTATCTGAGAAGATGTCCTCTCAGCATCTAAGATCTGTTGTTAAGTGGCACTATAGAAATAAAATTAATTTGAACAAATTGTCACGCCAATATGGAATTACTTTCAATTCAGATATTTGGTAGATGTGGATGTTGAGAAGGTGTTTTCACTCTAATTTAAAGCCTATCTTAAAGGAACAGACACACATTTAATTTATGACCCTGGGCTCTCTCTGAGCTCTCATTTCACCTTCCCGCGTGCTCGTTCATTTCTGTAAAAAGGAGCAATAAAAACAACAAACAACAATTATATATTTTTAACAGCGAGACGTCGTTCGCTGGACTCAGTTCTAGTAACTGAGCACAGCTTTATCTCAGCTTAAGGTTTTTATTGAAACAAGTTAAAACTCCTCCCACATAGATCTTCGTTCACAGAATGGTCACAGCTTCTTCACACAAGGCACACAGGATGTACCACATTCCTCTTGATTGTTCACTGTTTCTAAGTGTTGCCATATACACTACAAAATGAAACCCTCATACAAAATTAACAGAATTTCTATCTCTTCATCTCCCTCTTTTGATCTCTTAAAATAAGAGATCACCATATATAAGAAAAAATGTCAGGCATCACACTTATAGAATCATATCAATTTTGAGTCCATCTTCTCTGGAACTTTTCGGATCAGCAGTCAAGTCATCTTGTTCTGGCCGGGAATAGTGGTCGTCCGGCTCGCTCTTCTATGACCTAAGGTGAGAGGTTGCCAGCACATCACCTATATGCAGCTAAAGTGTATCTTTTCAGTAGCCTTGAGTTTGAAAACTCTAAGGACTGCACGCAGACCAGAGGATTGTTCTGCCCCATTTGGCAGGGCTCTCAGCTTCTTTTCCTTCAAACCCTGCTGCCCCAGCTGGGCAGCTCTGCGCTCCAAGCCACCCTGCCACCTGATGGTGCAGATGTGCTGAAGTTGGAAACCTTTCAGCAGAGGGTTCAAGTAGGTTGTGTGGTCTGCTCATTGCTGTTCTTCTCCCGCTCTGGCTTGCTGCTCCTGGATGTCCTCTCAGGTGCGTCCTGACTCCTCAGTGGGAGTGCATTGGCTCCAGCCTTTTTCTTTAGTATGATTACCTGAGAGATCGTGGTCTGGTTGGCTGCTGGTCTCTCACCTGGTCAACAAAGCCTAAAAGAAGAGCTTGCAACTAATTTGCTTTTTCCTGTTTGCTTTATCCATAATTGTATCTGTTTTGAGATTCATTTCTTATGTATTTGTCCTCTTATTTTTAAAATCAAATCCCTCACTCACCTCGTAGTCTTAAGTAGTGCCGCACTGATCGGCTGCACTAACACAAAATCAGACTATTATCCAGACTGCTTACAAACTAGGTCTATCTGTAGAAAAAGTTAATACTTTTGCTGTATGTAAATCACAAAAATCATAATTGACGCAAAGTGCACTCTAAAAATCCTGTATCCAAAGTGAGCAACACTGGAACAACCTAGACCATAAAGAATATTTCTTCAAAATATATAGTAGAGGTTATAATGTAAATAAAAACTTCCAAACAAAGACTAAATGAAAAAACATGCCACAAGGTAAGATGAATGGGTTGTGTGGTAAAACAACCAACCTCAAAGGTGCCACAACAGGATGGAAAACCGGAAACATCTGGTCTTTTTGGACTGTGGAAATGGCATCATGAGCATGACAGACCGCTCAAAAGAAAAATGTGCTGCTTTAAAGCTCAACCCCCAGAAAAGGATCAGTCTAATTTTATTCATTCACACTGCTAACAGCCTAAGTTGATTAAACCTATAGTCTTATAAGATTTTACCACATCATTTTCTGAGCTGATGAAGCCCAATACTTATAAAAAAAACTATTATTTCAACCGATTTAACCAATAAACTGTTGAACCTTAAACAAATGCTGTTTTTTATTTATTTTTTCATTTATCTGAAATGCTTTTAATGAGACCAATTGAAAGGCTTTGTTTTGTAAAAAATAATTGAAATTTAAGTTCCGCTAGTGCCCAAGGATCTCCTCCCTTTTTCTGAAACAGAACTGTTTCGGAAACATCCAATTATATAAGTCTCCTGTTAAACAAGTGTGACTAGATTTGCAGCCTGTTACGGAGAGATGTTATAGTTCAATAAACACCTGTATTGTAGATTAATCTCCATGTATATTTATAGTTAAGCTCAATTCCTAGATCTCAGCTGCTATACCTTTTAGAACTGTCAGGGAAGAATTAACAAAACCACTGACTCTATAATTTAATGTGTCCAATCATAACATGACCCTACCCACCTCGGTCCATGGGAAAAAAAATAATAGAATCTTATTTCAATCACTCCATAATTTGTTATCAGGGACATATCGGAACCCAGATGGGACCATGAGGGGCTGAAATATCACGCCTCCTCCTTCTGCTGTGTCGGATCTCCTCTGCAAATACAATAAAGAATGCTCTTTACGTCTCAACAGAAGCACATCCACCGTTCTCATTTTGAGGGTAATCGTGTCAGAGCCAAAATCCGCAGAGAATCAGCAGGTCGTCCATAGAAAAGTTCCCATCATATTCACGAAGAATGGAGCACATACTATATATTTTTCCCATGTACCCAGATTGGTATGAAAATGTGGTCAGATTTTTATCATTTTCACAACAAATAAATCTTTGGTTAGGTTTTAAGTGTACTGGTCCAGCTTTAACTATTTAGATTAATACCATGTCGTCCCAGTCTCCAATTTACCCTTACTTTTGTCATGGAAGTATATACATTTTTACCCATATAACTTCCTGTTCGTTCATGTACTGCACGCTCAGAATTTGTCCAAATCCTGGAGAGGAGTGTAACATCTGGAAACAGATCATTAAGATTAGTGAAAGCTTCTACATATCTGGGTAAATGTCCTACAGAATATGGCATCTGAGAACAAACAAAACAGTTAATGTTTTATTTATTTGCTAGATATGTTCCATATTGTCACCATACACTAGTTTCAAATGTGTTTCTGTGTGTCATTCTGAGTAAACCAAGAAAATAAATCAGCATTCTCATGTGCTATATGTCATTTCTCTGTGAGTCCTAACGTTCTTATTGAAATAACACCACCAAAAAGCTGTAAAAAATAAAAGTACTAGATAGCAGAAAAACCAGAAAAACCTTCATAGTCACTATCTCTCCCTTCAAACAGTCTCTATAGAAAAATGGTTCTCCTGTCTTCACTGAGGTTGAGACAAGTAGAACCTAATGTATCTACCTCCCTTTGGAATCAGTCTTTAACCCCACTTTTCTTAGACCGCTTTCCCTATATATAATAATGGTCTCTGCTTTTTATAATGGGTTAAGTGTATCCAACTCAGTCTCTACAGCCATTGGTGTGGTCAAAAATACCTGGAATGGCCCCTTCCAACTGGGTGATGCCCAGTTTTCTGTTTACAGCTTTTAATCAGGATCCAGTCACCTACTTTCAGCTCACTTCTTCCTGTAGGAATATAGGATCATCTGGCATATGATTAGTTTGCATTTATAACTCATGTACTTATCAGTATTTTGATCATGAAAACCCACCAGATCTTAATCAAATTGTTCTTTAGAAGAGAGTAAACCAATATAAGGAATTTTATATCTACGGCCATAGATTATTTCAAATAGAATGAGGCCAATATTCAAATTTGGTATTATATGCATTTATAATTTACCAAATAAAGACAATATCCAATTTCGTCCCGTTTCTTCCATCGCTTTATTTTTCAATTTGCAACATTTTATCATAAAGTCATAAATCAGTTTATAATTGTTCCTCTTATTTTAATATACCAAACTGTAGGAAGGTATAAGGTCTCATCAAATCCGTTCAATTACTTGGTGTTATATTCATATATAACTTTATCATAACCAAACAGTATCTCCAATTCTGTTTAGTCTTATCCACGGCCTTTCTTAATCTGCTTTTAGAATCCAATTGTCTCTTAAAAATGATCTATAATCTTTGTCCTATTTTATCAATTATTTCATTCACAAAATGTGTTCCATTACCACTATAGATAATTTGTGGATATCAAATCTAGGCATTATTTCCCTAAACAACATTTCTGCAACAGTTAGTGTATCTAAATGTTTCACTGTTAACATTACAAATCCATTAGGAGAAATTATCTTTTCTTACTAAATAAAGCTTCTTCAATACAGCCTTCGTTTGCTCAAAGCTGTTTCTTAATTTTATATGAGAAGCTTTTCTTTTTTTCATGTCTGACACACTTCTTGTCCATGAACTAATCAGTTTGAGAATTGAATTGTCCGTAAGAAATGCTTTAATTTGTTCGCCACTAGAGGTCGCCATACCCCTGTTCCCCATTGTTGGCCAAATGCCAAAAACATGCAAAGTTCAATTTGGATCTTCTGTTAGCAATAATATGATTATTTTATCTTCATCTGATTACAAACTTCAGTTAAAACTTTAATTTTTCTCTTTCCAAGTAGAACAATTCTTTGGTAGCTGTCCCGTTTCAAGAATTTTATGAAATCTAAAATTTGGATTATTAATTTATCCCCTACAGAGAATATGCCCAACTTCAAGTGAAATAGGAAATCTCTTCATAACAAATTAGAAAATAATCTCTAGATAATATGATTAACACAACAGATTTTCCTTGTAGCAAAATCTATTATTTTCATTTCATTTTTCTAACAACTCAATCTCATTTTTAGTGGAAAACAAAATTCCTAATTTCTTTTCTCTCCATCTGGCTTCACTAACTTCCTACCATTTTGTCAATGAGATAAACTGATATTTCCATAACAAAACATCACATCTACATTCCTTGCTCTCTGCTTATCTGCTCCTTCATAAAGATTCTACAAATTAGCTTATTGTTATGATTATATGTGGAAGAGTCTGTTGCTAGATGTCCAAAAACATGGTACCATTCTCAAATCAGATTGGGGCGAGGGCCGGCCACCTCTCCCAATCTCAGGTGTAGGTCCAGACATCTTTCTTGCTTAATCAGACCCTTAATTTTGTCCCATTAGCAACAACTCCATTGAGTGTAAATATTGAAGTGCGCTTATAACTAAAGTTAAAAGTGTGCTACTGTATGTAAAGTTAAATTTTGGAGTGCGTTACTACATTCTTTACTACGGTAATCCCGTAACGAACATTTCTTCTCTTTTTTGCAGTCTCTAACCCAGCGCATTACAAGATTGTTTTCTTTCAACATGTATCTTATCTGTCATTAAAATTTTAGAAGCAAACATCTGAAGCTGCCGCTTGTTACAAAGAATAAATGAACGTAGCCACCCAGCTGCTACCCCACAGGACCTGTAGACATCCGCCTGTATTTCAAAATAAAATCAATCTGCTCATAATCCGTCATTGTTAAACCATTTCTTTTCTACTATATGAGAGATCTCACAGACATCCCATGAATATCATTAAAAATATTAGCTACGTTTTTTTTTATTATTATTATAGAGTAAAAGTTGCCGCTGCACTTAAGAAATCCCAACCTTTTGTATTGAGGTGCACGCAGCTAAAACAGCCCCCTCCTTATCAGCTAGCGGGCGGTGTGTTCCTTCCCTTCTGCCTTCCGGCAGTTGTATAACCTTTAACAATTTTGAAGCACATGATGAATCTGGTTTCAAACAAGTCTTTCTCAGGAAGTCCATTTTACCAATTTCTGTCGCAACCCATCACAGTTGGTTTGTTTATTAAGAGAACAACTAACGACCCATTGTTGAGGGACAGAGGGGGGGTCTCGTTTATTATCAGAACAGCCCTACCTTGAGGGGAAGGGGGAAGGTGGTCGCTTGTTTAAGATAATTCATTTAGATCACAGTAAAGTTTACCTTACTCTTCATAGGATTTTTAAAAATATGGAAGTGAGTTTTCTCTTTTATTTTATTTTTCTTTCGGTGGAACGTTAGGAGAAAACAAAGTTTAAAACATTTTTTTATCCTCCCAAAAAACACATCAGCTTCACAAAGAACCCTTCCTTTTTCTCTTCTTTACTCCTTCCTGAGGAATTCCTTTATTTGAGACGCCAAATGTCTAATTCTTTAATTGTGATCTTTTAGTTGTATTTTATATCGCAACTACCAAGAAGTGCGCGAAATTACTCAGTCAATTGTCCTTCAAATTCATAATCTTTATTTTAAAGAAATGTTGTATTGTCTTTTCTCTTACATAAATATTGCATCTCCTTTAATTCTTCTTTGCTATTTTTTCCCGATATTTCGATAAGGTACATTTTATTGTTTTTATTTTTTATTTGTCATTTTTAAATATTTATCGTTCTCATGTTAATGAAGTAAATTCAGCTATTATTTCTCTTTGATCTGATCTCTTTATCTTATCGCAGTGTTATTTACAAAATTTTCAAACCATGAGACTCCTTTCAGCCTACAGCTGTTTCACCATAGAAATCTCCATTCACTCACACACACACAGTCACACAACCGGTTTATCACACATTAATATAATTATGTATTTATTATCATGCTTTTTCATTACTAGTATTATTATTTATATATTTATCATTAGATCATTAGGCCTATTTCTAATTGAGATCCCAGACCTCTGCGCGCTTTCGGAGTCCAACTCCTTTAACATGGATATTCATTGTGAGATCCCGGATCATAACGCAAAGATCCCCGATCTTTATTTGCAAAAACACGAACTCGTATTAAAGAGGTCCCGGACCTAGTTATTTTATTTATAATCTTATTTTTTATTCCTTCACGCATCAAATTTTTTACTCACTGGCTGTTGTCCCTGTGAAGGAAGACCCCATCCAACTGTTGCTCCGGGAGGAACTCCGCGATGTTCCGGCCTCCACGTTGAGCTGGAGGTCTCCAGGATCCAGCTGGTCCTAGACCAGGCCATGCACGGGCTCAGCAGCCTGCGGCTCCTCCTGGAGATCCAGTCAGATCTAGGATCCTGCCCACAGGAACAAGAAATGCCAGGGTTAAAATCGCTCTCTGATCTTTGAGTTTCCTTTTTTTTAGACATTCTGTGGGTTCTCAAACCACGAGCTGATCCCACTCAGCCTTCTTCGTGTCCAACACGCAAGCTTTCAGTAAGAAGCGTCCTAGCTTACCTTAGGGCCGGCCACACCCCGAGTTTACCGACCCGGTCGGCGTCTATTTAACTCAGCAGAAACAGAAATCAACATTTACTGGAGAACTACAGACAGAACATACTTTTAGATTAGTCAATGTTGCGCCTCGTGTGTCAGCGCTTACCAAATAACTTCAGACCTGGGTCACTTCCGTCCTCCGATCTCCAGTATCTGTTGATCACAACAATTTCCAAACTCACGTTTTCCTTTGCTCCTCCAGAAATCACGTCGGGGTCACCATTTTGTTGAGAAGGTGTTTTCACTCTAATTTAAAGCCTATCTTAAAGGAACAGACACACATTTAATTTATGACCCTGGGCTCTCTCTGAGCTCTCATTTCACCTTCCCGCGTGCTCGTTCATTTCTTTAAAAGAGGCGCAATAAGAACAACAAACAACAATTATATATTTTTAACAGCGAGACGTCGTTCGCGGGACTCAGTTCTAGTAACTGAGCACAGCTTTATCTCAGTTTAAGGTTTTTATTGAAACAAGTTAAAACTCCTCCCACATAGATCTTCGTTCACAGAATGGTCACAGCTTCTTCACACAAGGCACACAGGATGTACCACATTCCTCTTGATTGTTCACTGTTTCTAAGTGTTGCCACATACACTACAAAATTAAACCCTCATACAACATCAACAGAATTTCTATCTCTTCATTGACCAATTTGGGTTTTAAGGGCTGATACAGATACTGATTATTATTAATCATGGAGGCCAATAACCAATATTTAGAATTGATATTCATTTGCAGTACATAAATCTATTGTAAGCTGAAATTTTGAAACAATTATCTTTGTTTAGATGCTGTTCAGCATGTTTATTATTGAACAATCATCACAAGGAGCTCAGCAGCAGATCATTTTACTGACATTTTTAATAAAGAAAATGGGAACCTGACTTTTTTCAAGTAAATAAAAAACTCAAACTTAAATAAACTGAAATGCTGCTTTATTTTCATTTTCAAGTAGGGGTGTCACGATTCTGCAAATCCTCGATTCAATTTGATTTTCAATTTTAGGATCACGATTCTATTCGATTTTTTTCTTTGATGCTCTTATCGTGATACAGCCGTTATTACCGGGTGTTATGAGTTGTAGGAGAACTGTTCAGTTATCCTGCCTTCATTTCTTATCGTAATTATGGTAAATACCAAAAAACAACATATAAACTACACACAAACACCCACTCACGTAATTTCCACTTGAAAATTGGACCATTTTTATGATACCAGAGTTGCCAAGATGGTAAACCTTGACCTTATAACATTGCAGAGAGCAACGAAACATCCTGGATGCAAAGCATTGCATTATGTTAAAGGTTCTCTGATGCTGTTCAATGGTTAGTTTGTAGACGACAAAATTCAGCCGCATACTGAATTTTAATAACATCGCCATTTGAACCTAGTTTAACTTTTTAAAACAAAGTTATTGTTTGGTTTCACCTCCTGAGAGCAGATGCTAGTTAGCAGTCTAAAACTTTTTTATCCAGGTAGCAGGTCAGGATATACTGTTGGTCTGCTATGTTTCACATCACTACAATAAACGCACTTGAACACAACGGACTGATAATTTCCGTTTCACAAGTGGAAAGCATCATCCTTCCCACACCACATGAAGGCAGCATTACTTGTTAGGAAAAATGCAATGCATGGTTCTGACTGTAACAGTAACCAATTTGTGACAAGGAAATAAATAGAAGTTTTGAGCAAAAACACGGTTGCCTGCTAACTGGCGCTACAAAGTCCAAGTGGGACGCTAGTCACACTAAAGTATGTAAGCCTGGGGGGAGGTGATAGTCGATCCTCTTTGGATTTCATTGTGCGATCCTAATGTAATTATGATCGATTTCGATAAAAAAATAAAAAATTAAAAAAAACGAAATTGTGACACCCCTACTTTCAAGTGATTAAAACAATCAGAAGGATGCAGGGAGTTCCCAGGCAGCACCTCGAACAGGAAACTTTAGCAATGCGAAATAAATATACAACTCCCTGAATTCCAAAATAATTTCCAATACTTTCATTAAATCAATGGAATCCATATTTTTTATTCAGTAATTTAAATTTTATCTGTGAAATTTAAGTTTGAGAAACCATATGTCTCTGAAGTGATTAAACAACAGTTCAGATTTAACTTCAATCAGTCCATAAACGTCCTGTTCACCGATGGACCAAATTCCAACAAAAATCTTTGTTCTGTGTTTTATTATGATCATAATCATGATCAATAATTAAAGGCAAAAATATGAAATGACTGAAATATAAAGGAAAGCGTGTTGGTGTCAGTATTAGCGATACTTGCCCTGAATTTACTTGGTATCGGGTCAGTATCGATACAAATAAAAACAAATACCGTTCCGATATATCGGCCAGCCGATGTATCACTTATGTATTATGTATTTCCAGATTACTGTAGGGAGAATACTGAAAGTCATCTATTGCACTCACCTCAAACTCCTTGATCAAGGCACCCACATCTTCGCCGAGGTGATCAATGAGACATCGGATTACAACTTCCCTGTTTTTTTCTATGGGATATCCACTCTATTAAGGAGAAAATGTATTTAAACAGATGACAAGATTCAGAAGTCCCTCTCAGTGCATATTTTGTCCCTTGTACTTAAAACATAACAGATTTTACTTGAAAAATTATACAAAATTTAGTAAAGCAGTTGGTAAAATATTGGAATTTCTTTTTTTTTTTTTTTTTACGTGTCCTCTTTGGCAGTGTGGAGCTCAGAATTGGTGTCTGAGTACCAAGTAGAAGCCCAACAGATTTACTTTCACAAGCGGAGCAGTACAGCTTTTGCTATAGTACTCCACTTGATTTATGTGTGAAAAATCTTTATTATGAATTGTTGGGGTTTTTATTTCCTGATGTTATGGACACGGAGACGGAAAATTAAGGAGAAGAAAGAAGGAAGATGAAGAAGACAGGTAGGAAACAAAATGTCATGAGAGAGGGTGAGTTGAAAATACAAGAGAGGAAGGGGAACAAAGAAAACACAGGAAGACATTGAAGTCTGCCTCCATACCCACAGGACGGCAGAGAGAGGGGGAAAAACAAAACAAAACACGAAAAAGGAACCTCGACAAAACCAACCAAACATTGTGAACTAAGAATTACACAACCACATCACACAAAAATAGATATAAAAATACAACAACAATGTCACAGAAAAACTCATGGTACTGATTAATCAAGCTCTAGTAATGATAACCTCAGCCCAAGAATATATCCTTAAACACCAGAGACCCCACATCTATGTGTGTGTGTTAGCATGCTGGTGCATATAAGGTTTCTCCATAAGAGTGCTCGATAGTTGGTGTGAGCAGACATCAATCCGTCTCCCAGGAATCGATGCAGACATGAAGGAGATCGGAGCAAAGACGTCCAAAGGACCGCCAGAGCCCCAGGCGGACCCGGGCGGGGCCGACCGCATCCCCCAAGAGAGGAGCAAAGGAGAACCCCAGGGGAACATCCAGCGGCCACTATGCAGGGGCCCGGGGGGCAGCAGTGACGAGCCCACGGGCCCCGCTGGCAACCGGCCGCGCCGGGGCGGGCCGGTCGACGGACCGGGGGAGCCGGGGCCCAGGGGCACCCCACCCCCCAGCAGGGACCCGACAACGGACCGGCCGACGAGGGGCCCCCGGCACTGCGGATCCGCATCCCGCCGAGCCACCGAGCAGGCACCACCCAACAATCCCAAACCTGGCACCTCTAAAAAAGGTGCCCAAACCAACCCAAGGAAGATATCGGCCCAGCGCACCGGCCGACCGACACACCGGTCCCCCCAGGCCCGGCCAGGCACGCACCAGGTCCGAACCGGATTGACCACTGGCGCACCTGCAGGCAGGGGCCCCCGTCACCGGCAGGGAGTGATGGGGGCCCCTGCCTGCCGGTGCGCCGGTGTCACGGAGGGGAAATAGGCCCCCCATTAAGTGTAAGGCCTGAGGTGCGCCAGACATACAGACACAGTCATACGTTCCCTCCCTCTTAAACCCATACATTCTCACTGACTCACCAAGACACCCAAAAAAATGACGCTGTACCCTCACTCACACACCCCATGCACACTTTATGCTCCCAGGTCCAGGTACCGATGCCCCAGTAGAGCCACCAGCCCCCGGACCCGGGAGATGGACCCCCTACCTTCTAGGACGGAGACAAGCAGACCGCCAAGGGCCCCACAGTGGCAAAGCAGCCCGACAGCCCAGGACCCCGACCAGACGGCCTGTCCTCCTCCGGACCCCAACCCCTGATGGCCCGTAGCGAACAGGGGTGTGAAAAGACCCTTAGCCTCCATCCTCCCGCTCGAGTATGGTGTTGATGCGTGTTGTTATAATGTGCATTTAAAACAGATGGGTGGGATGTGGGGGAGGCAGCCACACATCCCCCAACCCCCACCCCGAGCCCTCAGTGTCTATATGTGGATTGACAGTGGGCACCGGCACCAGAGGTGAAGCTGATTGTACCGCTCCCCCTCTGGATGCCAAAAAATGTGCCCACCCCAAAGTCCCTACATATGTGTCGTGTGAAAATGTTATAAGTGGGAGTGTCTAAGTTGTATATTAAAATTGGGACCCAGGACACCACGGGATGTGCCCATGCCCCAAGACCCTATATGAGTGGTAAAGTGATGGAGCGGGTGGACAGAGGTGTCCAGGGATGGGGAGGGAAGGACTGGGAGACCAAATGTCTTCCCAGGGAGCCAGCTCCCCCACTGACCCCAATAGGCACCGCTGTTCACCGGGATCCACCAGGGGAGGGAGGCCATCGCACGTTCGACCCGGGGCCCACGGCCACAGCACCACAAAGCTCCACGGACCCCAAGGCAGTCCCCCCAGCCCCATCCCAGAAGGGGAACTAAACCCACCCTGACATTCGCTCTACTCTCAATAGACACTAGACACCCATGTTGAGTTCGCATCCCCCCTCCCCCCTCCCGCACACCCCTCCCCTCGTCCAAGTGCCCTCGTAGGGGGAGAGCACCTGTCGCTACACAGCAGCAGCCTCCCCGCCATCAAAGGAGGCCCCCAGCGCCACCCGCACACCGGAGGCCCCCGTAGCCCGAACCACGTCAACGAACCTGCCCGGACCAGGAGCAAACCGATGAGCCGGGCGGCCGACCCACCAGCCCGACATCCACCAGCCTCATTCTTTGTGGAGCGACCACTTTTGCTCAACGGCCCGGCAGGAGACCAAACCCAGCGCCCCACCCACCTGCCCTGCACGCCCACCACCTGCCCAGTCCACCCGCAAGTCCGACCGATCCCGGCCAAATGCCCAACCCCAGTGCCCCACACAAAGACCAAGACCCAGGAGCCAAGTCCAGTGCAAAAAAGGACGGATCCGGCCCAGAAACGCCACCCAGCCGCCGCGACCAGCAGCCAGGCACCCAACCAGCAAACAAGGCGAGACGCCATACAGGGACTGGCGATGACAATCGGCCCAGAGAAAAAGAGAGAGGCGGCTGCACATGCCGGCCGCTGGCCGGCCACGACCCCCACAGCCAACAGAGACCCCTCGCCGGCCGACCCCCAGCCAGGACCACAGCTAGGGGGCGCGGCGCCCCTGAGCCCCGAATCCCCAGGCCCACCCTAGACCCTACCCAGGCGCAGCACGGCCACCAGGTCAGTAACCCATGTCCGCCAGTGCAACCCCCCCAAGGCACCCCATACAGCCATCAGGAGTCACCACCCAAAGCCCAACCCCAGGCCGGCCACGACGTCCAGCGCCCCATCCGCCCAGTGATCCCACCCCCCGGGGTCCCCCCCAGACGCCTCCAACCCCAAAACCCCCACATCAGCAACAGTGTCCCAAACGACAAAACCAAGTGCCCCCCACCCCCACTAGGGGATGGAGCAGATCAAAGGAGCCCAGAGAGATTGATCAGATATGGAGCCAGAGGCCGTCTCAAGACCTATATGGTCCAACAAGAGATTTCTATACTGATTAATATTAAGAGCTTTTTTATTTTTCCAGTTCAGGAGGATAGTTTTTTTAGCGATGCATAAGGCAATGTGAACCATTAGAACTGACTTTGTGTCCATGGTGACATCATTTAAATTTCCTAACAGGCAAATTGAAGGAGATGGTGGGATGTTACATTTCAGAGACTTTGATAAGTCCTCACATATCTGGCACCAAAATTTCTTAACAGGTGGACAGAACCAAAGCGCATGAACATAAGTATCTGGTATATTGCTTGTGCATTGTAAGCAGGTATTAGACGATGTAAAACCCATCCTAAACATTCGTTGACCTGTATAGTGTACTCTATGAAGGATTTTGTATTGTATTAATTGCAAATTAGGATTTTTTGTTATTTTAAAGGTTCTTAAACATATCTGAGACCAGACGTTTTGGTCAAAGCTGGCTGATAAATCCACCTCCCATTTTGAAATAGGGATGGCTATTGATTCATCTAATGTAGATACAGTTTTATATATTTTAGACAGCAATTTGGGGGGGGTTGAGATTAAGAAAATCTAAAACTCTTGCTGGAATTTGTAATTCAGCTGTATTGAGCCTAAATTTACCTTTAATAATAGATTTAATTTTTTGATATTCTAAGAATTTGTTTTTATCAATTCCATATTGTGTAATTAATGTATTAAATGGGATAAAGTCTGTTCCTTCAAATATATGTTCCAGGTATTCAATTCCATTGCACCTCCAGACTGGGAAACTTATCATACATTTTTTTTGCAAGATGTCGGGGTTATTCCAGATGGGTGTATGTCTGCATGGGATTATTGTGGACTCTGTCATTTTTAGAAACTCCCACCATGCTGTCAGAGAGGAGCTGATATTGCTTTTGAAGCATTCATATTGTTTTATATTTGAGCTAATAAATGGTAGGTCTGAAAGTTTTATCTTATTACATAGTGTCTGTACTACGTCTATCCAGGACTCGTCTAGGTAGCTATGTTTTAACCATCTTGATATGTATTGGAGCCTGTTGGCTAAGAAATAATGATGGAATTTTGGTAGATCTAGACCTCCTTTTTCTTTGGTCAAAGAAATGTCTTGTCTTGTCTTGTCATGTGATGACACTGATGATGTGCCATCTGACTGGTAGTCTACAGAAGTAGAGGACTGAGATGACAGTGTTTTTGAAGTCAAACTGGAGGTGTCACTCACACCATCTGCCAAATTTTCAGTCTCTGGTGTTGCTAATGAGAGCACTATGGATGGAATAGTGACCACCTTGATTGTCCCCTTATGTTTAACCTCGTTAGTAGAATGAATTGTAAAGAAATCCCCAAAGTCCTCGTCAAAGTAATGAAAGGTGAATTCCTCATGGATCTGGAAAGTGTCCTTCACAGTCCTGTGCAATTGCTCCACTGTGTCTGGCATCCCGGATGACAGTGTGAGCTTCTCACTGTGATGAACGATAATTACTTTCACAACAACAGGGTCCATCTGTATGAAAACAATTCACAACTGGAAATCAGAGTAGGATTGCTGTACAGTTGATGCTTTTAGCTTTTTCACCTTCTACTGGACAATAATGTGTCTTTTTAAACTGACCATGCGTTTCCCTCCCACACAGTATGCTGCCAAAGGGTATGTATCACTAAGTTGCTGTATGTGCTGCAGAGTCACCTTCCCAGAGTGCTCCATAACAAACCCCCTAAAATGTTCATAATACCAACTGTTAAGTAACTTAACAATGAAATTAAGATCACTGCCTACAATCACAATATGTGAAATTTCCACAAAATTTCGGTAGACCACCAGTAGATCCATGAGGCAAAATCATCCCAACTGAGTATCTGGTTCCATGATATGACTCCTGTATTTCCTCATGCCGCAATGCCAATGGAATACTAGTTACTTTACTCACACATAATGCACGTTTCAAAGCATTAGCATGTAAATGATATGACATCATTATTTGGTGCTTGGTGCTAAGAGTAGAATGTTTCTGAAACTGTTTATGTTTCTAACAATACGCTTGAAAAAATTATGCTTTGCCTCAAAGCGCATAGTCCAGACACAAACCAAAGGTGCAAAGCATTTTATCAGATCTGGATAATGTTCCAAAAAATGGAACTTAGTTAACTTAAAATTAGGAAAGACTTCCAAGAGTCTATGACGATGTTCAGATATCAATTTATCAAGATTACTTTATAGTGTCCTCAGTATGAATAGGGGATACCACGAGTTCAGTAATATATTTTAATGTCATGAGAACGTGCCATGCAGGATCACTGAATGACACCTTTGCATCAATTATAAATGGTAATAATCTCAGTAGTGTCCAATTCTCGTGTGCGTTTCCACCAATAGATCTGCGCGAAGAAAGATTTAGTGGGATGGGTTGGGGGCGGTCAGTTTTATGAAACTGACTATTTAACAAATGAGTTAAAACAAAGTTATTATATTATTCCTTCCTAGAGGTCATGGAGCATATCTAGTTGGTACCCTGTCACAAAATGGAAATACTTTAAATTTTCTGTTAAAGGACAAACCTTCTTTACACCGTAACAATTGAGCAGATCAGGGTTTTCCTTTACAGATTGAACGTGCAAAGTATAATTCTCCTTTGTTCTTGGTGGAAAAAACCCAGAATGCACCTCTTTTTTCTGGAAGTCTGAATGGTCCCCAATACAAAATCTACATATGTAATGCCCAGTAAAACTTTCCACCAGGCCACTCAAAGAATGAGCACCAAGGTTATCCGCTGAAACACACAAAACTGTTCCTCTGATATTTTTGCCACTGGCAGGAAATAAAATGCCTTCTTCCTCTAATGTAATAAGGTCCTTCAGGAGCCAAATTTTTTAACATCATTAGCTTTGCAAAGAAGTGCCAAATTAATTGATGTTAATTGGGACCTCAATAACAGTCTACTGCTGTATAAAAAGACCCTTCGACAAGCTAGAACAACATATTTTTCATCATTAATAGAGGCGAATAAAAACAATCCTAGGTTTCTTTTTAGTACAGTTGCCAAACTTACACAGAGTCATAGCTCTGTTGAGCAAACTATTCCCCCGGCTCTTAGCAGTGATGATTTTATGAGATTCTTCATAAATAAAATAAATTTTATTAAAAATAAAATCATTGGCACCCTCCCAAACATGATTACTTCTTCCTCAGTAAATGAGTCAGTATCAGAAAGAACTGTAGAACCTCAGTATTGCTTAGGCTGTTTTGATTCAGTCGAGCTTTCAGAATTATCAAAAATATTAGCCTCATCTAAATCTTCAACTTGTATTTTGGACCCAATCTCAACCAAATTATTTAAAGAAGTGTTCCATTTGGTTCCTGGCCCCATTTTGGATATGATGAATCTATCCTTAGTAAACGGATACGTACCACAGGAATTTAAAATAGCTGTAATTAAACCTTTACTCAAGAAACCTTCCCTTGATCAAGATGACTAAGTGAATTACAGACCTATATCTAACCTTCCTTTCTTATCCAAAGTCCTTGAGAAAATAGTTGCTAATCAAGTCTGTGAACATCTAAACAGTAACGAGCTGTTTGAAGAGTTTCAGTCAGGTTTTAGAGCTCATCATAGCACTGAAACAGCACTGGTGAAGGTTACTAATGATATTCTCATGGCCTCAGATAATGGACTGGTGTCTGTTCTGGTTTTGTTAGATCTCAGTGCTGCTTTTGACACAGTCGATCATAATATTCTCTTAGAAAGGCTTGAACATGTTGCAGGGATCAAAGGAACAGCACTAGGCTGGTTTAAATCATATTTGTCTGATAGATTCCAGTTTGTTCATCTAAATGATAAATCATCTTCACTCTCAAGGGTTACTTGTGGAGTTCCACAGGGTTCTGTCCTTGGACCAATTCTTTTCACCATATATATGCTTCCAATTGGTAGAATCATTAGACAGCATGGGATAAATTTCCACAGCTATGCCGATGATACACAACTATATTTATCCATAAATCCTGATGAACCCAGTCAGTTAGGTAGATTACAGGCATGTCTGGAAGACATAAAAGCATGGATGACCCTAAACTTTTTGCTTTTAAATTCTGACAAGACAGAAGTTGCTGTCTTTGGACCAGAAGTTCTTAAACAGAAACTGATTAGTCAATCACTTCATCTGGATGGCATTAAATTGTCCCCCAGTAATAACGTAAAGAACCTCGGCGTTATTTTTGACCAAGACTTGACATTTAAATCCCATATTAAACAGGTTTCTAGGATTTCTTTCTTTCACCTCCGGAATATTGCTAAAATTAGAAACATCCTGTCCAGGAGTGATGCTGAGAAACTAGTCCATGCATTTGTTACCTCAAGGCTGGACTACTGTAATTCTTTACTATCAGGAAGTCCACAAAATGCCATTAAAAGCCTTCAGTTGATCCAAAATGCGGCAGCAAGAGTTCTGATGAATATTAAAAAGAGAGATCACATTTCTCCTGTTTTAGCTTCCCTTCATTGGCTCCCTGTTAAATCCAGAATAGAATTTAAGATCCTTCTTCTTACATACAAAGCCCTTAATAATCAAGCTCCATCATACATCAGAGATCTAATTGTTCCATATGTTCCTAAAAGAGCACTTCGCTCTCAGACTGCAGGTTTACTTGTAGTTCCTAGGATCTCTAAAAGTAGAATGGGAGGCAGATCTTTTAGTTATCAGGCTCCTCTCCTGTGGAACCAGCTCCCAGCTTTAGTCCGTGAGGCAGATACTCTGTTTACTTTTAAGGCCAGGCTTAAAACTTTCCTTTTTGATAAAGCTTATAGTTAGAGTGGCTTAGGTCATCCTGAGCTATCTCTGTAGTTATGCTGCTATAGGCTTAGACTGCTGGAGGACAGACTTACCAATTTTCTTCACTCTGCTACTTCCTTTTCTCCTACGACTCTCCAGTTGTATTACAGTACATTCTGTTATTTCGACTGTTAACTTTGTTTTCTCTCAGTGTTTTTCTCCCCATCGAAGATACACCTGGTCTGGTATCCTGCTTGGCTGCAATGCCCTGTTGGACGGGGGTCATCGACTGGGATGATCCTCTCAGTAACTGAACATCCACTGTGTCCTGTTATCAACTTTTTACTTTCTGTAACATAGAAAGTTCTCTTATATCGGATCTTCTGTTCCTTCTGTGTTCTGCTCTGTCTTCTCAAACCCCCAGACGGTCGTGGCAGATGGCCGCTCCTACTGAGCCTGGTTCTGTTGGAGGTTTCTTCCTGTTAAAGGGGAGTTTTTCCTCTCCACTGTCGCTACATGCTTGCTCAGTATGAGGGATTGCTGAAGGATTGCTGTGGTTGGAAATCTGCCCAACCTCACGCCAATGACTGACGCAATCTGCTGGGATTCCTTAAATAGGAAACTTTTTAACTGATTGGAATGTTTGTATAATTGTATTGAAATGACTTCTTGTTAAGTGCCTTGAGATGACATCTGTTGTGAATTGGCGCTATATAAATAAACTGAATTGAATTGAATTGAATTCTGATGGCACATCTGCAAGTACCCAATACACGGCTGTCACTTTATGTTTTTTCCGGGAGGTTCCAAGTGGATTACATATTTCGAAATCATCAACATAAAGTATAAGTGAAATTCTTAGCTCCTCATCTGTGTGAAACGTATTTAACTTGAAATATTCACCATCTCAAAAGGATGAAAACTGTGATGTATTGCCTGAATATCTTGTCAGTATATTACTTACAACGTCTTTATTGTTTAATAGTTGCCGTTAGGATTGTAGAATGGGTACATATTGAAAAGAACAACTGTCCAGTGGATCAAATATATATTCAACTGGTTCAATAAAATTGAAGTTTTCTTTAAAGTATTTCCCCCTCTTATACTGAGAATGAAAGGGACCATCAGGATCAGAAAGCTTTAGTTAGAGGATTACAGAGCTGTAATTGTTCAACTAACTCACTGATAACACTTTCGTCAATAGTGCAGTTATTCTGTGTCAAAATGTTTCTCACTAAATTTGGAATGTATTGCGATGATGATGAACTGGAGTTGTTCCACCAAGTCATCTAAACATTTACCTGTGACATAATAAATGCTTTCTAACTTCAACAAGTGAGAACCAATTACTTCCAGAAATGCACCTGTATGTCCTTCGCAATCCAAATCTATAGTAGTATCCAATTCCACTTCACCAACCGATTCCACTGATGAAAAATGTCTTTCATTCTGGTGAACACTGGCAGAAATAGGAAGTTTTACAATCACATCAGTCTTTAAGTCATCAAATGAGTAAGATTGGTGCTTTCGACTTCTGTGAGTAGTATAAGTGCCATATATGTTTGTTTTCAACTCACAACCATCAAACACACACAAACTATTGTTTCGAGTCGTTTCAAATGAGAGTTAATGTGTCTAAAATAATCTTTTGTATTTGGAAAGCACGAGTCACAAATTTTACATTTAAAGTTATCACATCTAGTTGATTTTCAGTTTCCTCTGATTTGTGGGCTCTACACAAGTGTTTACGCAAACCACCCCAAGTCTTAAAGGAACATGGACAGTTCAAATGAATACAAGGCAGAAAATGTCCACGACCAAAATGTCTATGTTTCAGTCGATAGTGTTTAAGAAGTCCCTCCGTTGATGATGCAACAAATTTGCAGAGCTTACATTGCCATTCCATACACTTTTACCTTTCTGTGGGTTAAATGGGGTGCCCAAGTGGCTCACAGGGCAGAGATTATGCCGCGACTCTCTTTTTCCCTTGGTGATCTGGGTCTGATGCCCTTTGCTGCTCGTCCTCCCTATATTTTTTTCTTTTACATGTGCATTCATGTGGCTCCCACACTCATTCTGTAACATAGGGACAACACATAACATCAATGCTAGCACAATAAATTTGGAATAAATGTAGGCAATGCTTTGCTAATATTAAACAGAAAGAACTTACCCTGAATTCTTTATCAGTTGTTTTCCATGCTGAAAAGCACATTTTTAAAATACATTGAATGAATGATGAAACCATCAAGCTTATTGTATTTCTTTCCATAACAACCTAAGTCACTATGAATTGCATGCTTTTATATCTCACTGAATACAAACCGGGCTTAGCTTGAATTATTCATTCTAAACCTACTTTTAAAATAAGGCTACCAGAAATACGCGTGCTCTGTTGCTCCAGTGAGTGAGATGAGAGAACTGGATTGGAAATTTAGACAGAGCCCAGCCTGAGACGTTCGGGGACATGGCTAATTGTTTTTGTCAATTCCTTGCTCTATTATATCTGAATTACTTACATCAAAATTTTTATCGTGTTTTTTACACTTTATAAATATTCTTTACTTTCCATACATGCCGATAAGGCACATGACATTAAAAACAGAAAGAGAAGAGAGCCGAAATGCTTCGCAGCAGTCGGAAGGATGGGGTCCTGTGCCTCTTCGACCGAGACCACCACGTACAGGTGGATGGGACTCGGTCGGCGTTTAGCGCCAAAAGGCAGCCAGCTCAAGCACTGCAAGTCTGAATTCACTGAAACAATAACTAAAAATTGCATAAGTCCTCCCGCTATTTCCTGTTTCGGTTTTGACACGGTCTAGAGTTCTCAACGGGCCTGCTAATTAAAACCAGACTGACCCGGGGGTGCTAATGACCGAACCCAACGCTGTCTTTTTAGCACTTACTTACAACCCGTACTAAGTCAAAAAAAAAAAATGAGGAAAAAAATAATGGGTGCATCGGTGCCCTGTGAGCTTTTACGTATACCTGTTATTTTCTGTCAGTCGACACGGCACTTTTGGAGAGGCTCGACTCTAACCTGCGGGTCGAGTGGAGTTGGGTTGGGCCTGCGCCTTGAGTACTCTTAACGCGGTCTGAAACCGACAAAGCTAGTCCGTTAAGCATTCTAGATAAGGTTATAAATGGGTGCAATGGCAAATTAGGCGGGGCGAAATGTTTTAGGTTTTATTCCCAAACCTACCTCCACTTTAAAATGTGCAACACATGTTGCAGTTACACACATAAAATGTTCGAGCTACACATGTCAGAAGCCTATGACGAACTTCAAATAGTCGCACTGAGTTGTTCAGATGCTAACATGGCAACTATAACTTAGCTAAGCTAGCTGTAACGTCACGATAGTAATGTTTTCCGACTGATATTTCATGTTCATGGTTGGCTTTTTTAACTAAGGAGGCTTATAAGAAATTTTAAATATGTTTTAAATTACTTACCGCAGAGTCAAGTTGATATTCACACGCTGTGCCTGCCAAACCTGTCTGTGTCTGCAGTCTTCCTCCTTCTCAGCTCTATCACAAAACCGTTAGAAAATGACATTACTTTCCATCAGTCCCGCTCTGTTTACTTGATTTTTTTAAGTTGTTAAGTTCGGTCTCAAATAAAATTGAGTTGAATTCTTTAATAATCGCACTTATTAAAACTAATTGCTGTTTGTCATGTATTCTAAAAATTTTTTTTCAAACATACAGTGATAATTATCAATATTTAAACCATGTTATCTGTCAGTCAAATAGTGATTTATTTCAGAGAAATAAACTTCATTTACATGTGTCACACAAAGATTTCTGTTGGAGTTCTACTAATTAATTTTGATGTAGTCAAATGGTAAATGGACTGAACTTATATAGCGCTTTTCTAGTCATACTGACCACTCAAAGCGCTTTACATTGAAGCCACATTCACCCACTCACACTTGCATTCATACACCGACACTCAACATGGCTCGGTAGGACGATGTTTTTTGGGGTTAAGTGCCTTGCCCAGGGGCACATCGACATGTGACTGGAGGAAGCTGGAATCGAACCTACGACCCTCCGATTGCAAGCCAACTCTACTCTACCACTGAGCCACAGTCGCCAAGAATGAAATACTAATAATGGTATTCAGCAGTTTAATCAAGCATGTATAGCATACCTATATATTACTGTCAAATTAACTGGGTCCTTGAATTATTTGTTAGAGTGTGGTCCCGTTCATCCTTTCCTTAATACGGATCAGTGGTCCTGTCCCCTTTGCTACAAAGCAGCCACAAAGCATAATATTTCCACCCCCATGATTCACAGAGGGTATGGTGTTCTTGAGTGCAACTCAGTATTCTTCCCCCACCAAACATGCCGAGTGGCGTTCATACAAGTTCTATTTTTGTCTAATCTGACCACATGACATGCTCCCAATCCTCTTCTGGATCATCCAGATTGTCTCTGCCAAACTTTAGACGGGCCTGGACATGTGCTGGCTTATGCAAGCGGACCTTCCAAGGGCGTAGTGTGTTACTAATAGTAACCTTTGCTACAGTGGTCCCGGTTCTCTTCAGGTCATTGACCAGTTCCCGCCATGTAGTTTCTGGGATGTTTCCTTACCATCCTCAAGATCATGTGTACCCCACGAGGTGAGAACTTGTATGAAGCCAGTCTTGTGCAGGTGTACAATCTTGTACTTGGTGTATGGACAGTGTAAGAAAGAAAATTGTAAAGACATTTATTTCAGTAGTTATCATTTATTTTTGTTATGCTTGTGGAGAAGTATGCAAAATGATATGGCGATGTGAAGATTTAGTCTGTATCCACATGCTCTGAGACTGGTCTGCCCTCTGACCCCCTGAGCAGATAAGGAGGGGCCAACAAAGACCTTAACAGCCTCATGATTGGTGGGGGGTTTCCAGGAATGTGGGAGAAGGCTATATAACTGAACTGTATTCTGTTTGAAGGCAGAGTGTTCAATGCCTCTGAATCATCTGTAACATTCTCCTTGCAAGTAAATTTCATTTAATACACAGCTGGTTTCTGGTTATCCTTGTTGATGTTGAATGTTCTTTATGTTATAGGTGTCAGAATGCGATTTTAACCCTGACAGAAAGCTCCAAATAGGTTCCATTAATAACGACAGATAACTAGTGGAGGATAGAAAAGCTTCTTACAGAAGACGTAACAGTTCTGTGAGGGCCAGAATTCTTGGTTGCTTGTTTGTAAGTGCTAAACACTTATTTTCTGCACAAATCATTAAATAAATTATTTAAAAATCAATTAATTTAATTTCATTCTTTTACTTTCTGTCTCTCACAGTTGAAGTGTACCAATGATGAAAATTAGAGATCTTTCATCTTTTTAAGTGGGACATCTTGGACAATTGGTGGCTGCCGAATACTTTTTTTGCTTTACTGTATTTACATTATTTTAGTTTGTCATCTTGTTTCATCTTAGTTGGTTGCTTTCTCCCAATCCATTCTTCAGCTACACTTCCCTTTGTCATTTTTGTCTTCTTATAATTGTTACTTCCTGTCTCCATTCTGCTGTACCAGGACAAGATGTGGGTTATCTATCCATTATCCACCGTGGACAGGAAAGAGATATGTGGGTCATTATCCCATTAATTGAATAACATCAATTATGCAAAAACTAAATATCCCACACACCCCTATTTGTAAAGCAAATCTAACACTGGAAAACAGTCAGACCCAACATTTATTACTATCCAGTAATATACTAGGAAGCTATTTGTTTAAACGAATCTGGACTGCATTTGGTTATTGTTTGTTCAAATCTCAAACACTTTGATAACTCTGCACTGAACAGAAATTCCTAAAAGCACTGTTTGAGATTTACCAAACTATTTTGGGGGTTTGTGTAAAAAAACAACAACAAAGTACTTTCATGCTTCTTTGACCTAAGACCAACCTCAAACTGGAACAGCATAAAAACTGTAGCATAAGCCCAACTTAAACTTGGGCTGGAATAATTTACAGTCATGATTCTTTAAAACACGAAATGTGATTCACAAAACCTTTGAAACAAACAAAGAAGGTTGGAACTCTTAGTTTTCCTCAAAAATTATCCGAACCATAACTCGTTCACAAGAACCCAATATTGTGTATCTTATCTTATCTTATCATCTCATGGATTGGTTTTGTCATTACACCCTAATGTCCATGATGAGTGTTATTAAACCTGTATAGGAACTGTTGCTTTACCAGAATAAATAATAATGTGTGAACTATATGCTTCCAATTGGTAGAATCATTAGACAGCATGGGATAAATTTCCACAGCTATGCCGATGATAAACAACTATAACTATCATTAAATCCTGATGAATCCAGTCAGTTAGGTAGATTAGAGGCATGTCTGGAAGACATAAAAACATGGACGACTCTAAACCTTTTAGTCTTAAATTCTGACAAGACAGAAGTTGCCGTCTTTGGACCAGAAGCTCTAAAAAAGAAACTGCTTAGTCAATCCCTTCATCTGCATGGCATTAAATTGGCCTCCAGTAATAACATAAATAACCTCTGCGTTATTTTTGACCAGGACATGACATTTAAATCCCATATTAAACAGGTTTCTAGGATTTCCTTCCATCACCTCCGGAATATTGCTACAATTATAAACATCCTGTCCAGGAGTGATGTTGAGAAACTAGCCCATGCATTTGTTACCTCAAGGCTGGACTACTGTGAGGCTTTACTATCAGGAAGTCCACAAAATGTAATCAAAAGCCTTTCATTGATCAAAAATACTGCAGCAAGAGTTCTGATGAATAATAAAAAGAAAGATCACATTTCTCCTGCTTTAGCTTCCCTTCATTGGCTTCTGTTAAATAAAGAAAAGAATTTAAGATCCTCCTTACACATAAAGTTTTTAATATCTGATTGTTCCATATATTCCTAACAGAGCACTTTGCTCTCAGACAGCAGGTTTACTTGTATTTCCTAGGATTTCTAAATGTAGAATGGAAAGCAGATCTTTTAGTTATCAAGCTGTGGAACCAGCTGTGGAACCAGCTCCCAGTTTTAGTCCGTGAGGCAGACACTCTGTCTACCTTTAAGGCCAGGCTTATAACGTTCCTTTTTGATAAATGTTGGGATTCCATTTTCGTCAAACGAACTGAAAAGACTGTTGGACGGCTGAAAGCAATTTTTCATAGATGGACTGAGCAGACCACATTTCCCAACAATCCTAGCGGTGACCGCCCAACATACTTTTTAAAAAGTTTTTAACGAGTTAGATCTTGTTCATTGTTGGTTTAAAGTTGTTTTTTTTAAGCGCTGAACCTGTTGGCTTATTTGGTGTTGTCGCACGCATGAGTTTGAGCTATATTTGCTGTGTTTGAAACTGTTTGTTTTATCCTGATCAGATCCCACTCTTTCTTTCTTTTTCCGTCCCCTCTTTCCTCGCTCTCTCTCTCTCTCTTACGCTCTCTGATCATCTGGTCGGCTGAGTCGGACTCGGTCCTGCCTGCGTTAGCTGGTGTTAGCTGAAAGGTTAACCTCATTGTTCCTTTGTCTTCTTACACTCCATGTGCTCCAGAGCTAAGTTTTGTGGCCCTTTGTCTCCTTACACCCTATGTCCAGTTCTCCATCTTGGCACAGAACTAGTTTTATGATTCTTTGTCTCCTAGGCTATCTGTGACTTGAGCCCCCTGGAGTGAGGGCCACCTTCCTCCCTGAACAAAGCCTGAGCTGTCTGTTTCTCCCTGATCCATTTGATTTGAACTGTGTTTAATTTTCACATATTATTGTTTTCTAAGATCTGTAGTAGTTAGGTGCATGCGTTAAAATAGATAGGAATTATTTAAGAAATATTTTGGCTGTAAGGTTGATCTATTTTCTTAATAAATTCCCCTTAGCTTGAAGAGAGGTTGTCTGGGATTACTTGGAGTAATGCGTACAATTAATGTCCACAGCGTAAGAACTTATTCCTTCATCTATTGTTTAATGATCTCAGCCTTATCAGGCAGGCAATCATAAACATAAACTGAGACTGAACAATTTGGCTATATATATTCCTGGAATCCAGCAGGTGGTGCCCCCAAACTTGCTAATTTTTACATACAATTATTAATCTTATTAATAATTGCCCTAGATAATTATTCATAAGTATTCATAGCCAAATCCTACATATCTGTGGCACAACATAAAGGTTATAGTTAGAGTGGCTTAGGTTATCCTGAGCTATCAATGTAGTTATGCTGCTATAGGCTTAGACTGCCAGAGGACAACAGACCACTTTTCTTCACTCTGCTACTTTCTTTTCTACTACTATCATGTTGCATTACTGTATATGCTGTTATTTCGACTGTTAACTCCGTTTGCTCTCAGTATTTTTCTCTCCATAGAAGGTACACTTGGTCTGGTATCTTGCTTTGCTACCATGCTGTTTGGACAGGGGGCATCGACTGGGATAATGGTCTCGGCGGCTGAACATCCACTGTGTCCTGTTATCAACTTTTCACTTTCTTTAACATAGAAAGTACTCTTATACCAGATCTTCTGTTCTTTCTGTGTCTCTGTTCTGTCTTCTCTACCCCCCAGACGGTCGTGGCAGATGGCCGCTTGCTGAGCCAGGTTCTGCAGGAGGGGAGTTTTTCCTCTCCACTGTCACTACATGCTTGCTAAGTATGAGGGATTGCTGTGGTTGGAAGTCTGCATCAACGGGACGCAACCTCAAGTCATTGACTCGATGCAATCTGCTGGGATTCCTTAAATAGGAAACTAACTAAAACTCTAAACTAATTGGAATATTTGTATAATTGTATTGAAATGACTTTTCTTGTAAAGTGCCTTGAGATGACATCTGTTGTGAATCGGCGCTATATAAATAAACTGAATTGAAGCATAACAATCAGATGGGAATCGTTTTGTGTTGTAGTGACTTCTGTTTGCATCATGCGGTAAATAAAACTGAATACAACCCCCTGCTCCACATACATATCAATGTTGCTGTACATCTGTTTTGCTTTATTAAAGCAAGTGAATTAATTTCAGAAGACAGAATTTACTCTTCACATGTTTTTTTTCAATCAAGGAAATAGTTTGCATTAAGTTTTCTAAACCAAAATGACACTTTTCTTTGACTCACTACTTTTACACTTGTCATGTTGGTATTGAGCTTTCTACCCCACATGCAGAACACCACAAGGGAGACCAGTTGCAAAATTAATAAAAGTTTTATTGAAACAATGAATTGACGAGGTTTGCAGGAACAGAGAACACTGCACATGGAAATGGAGACATGAGGAACTACAGGAAGGGAAGTCCAGAGGTGAGAGAGAATCTTGATATGAATTTGACCATTTGAATGTACTCAGGTGAAGCTTACTTGAGAGGGGATTAATTGACCACCAGGGAGAGAGAGCTAGGACCCAGGATGTCTGCGGGAGCTTCCAGCTGAGTTCCAGGAGACATGAAGGAGGTGGATCTGGGGAGCGAGGACTGAGAATGGAGAGCGGGTAGGCAGAGCTTGGAACTGAAGCAGGGAACATGGAGGAACTCGAACTACTCTTGCTGGATAATGCGATTCAAATCGGACTACTCTGCAACCAGCCCCCCCGGCCCCGCCCGCACTCGCGCACCCCCCTCGGGAAGTTTAGAGAGCTGGAAATCTGACCCAGTACTAACAACAGTAGTGTTATAAGAGGCATATGGCATCTAAGACAAACGTAAGCGGCCAATCAGTGCATGTTTGGACTTATGAAGAGGCGATGCGTTGTTACTGTGAATATCCTGCTTTAACTCCGTCTGCTTCACTCCCGCCAGCCTCAGTTTACTGCCTGAATGCAGCTGGAACTAACCGCAATTAGCCTAACTCGTAGGAGTGCATTTCGCTATCTATCGTCAGGGAGTGGAACGTACTTCATTTAATTATTGGATTTTCTGATGGACATGTAAACTGGGACTCGGCTTGCTGCAGGAGGGAAGTCTTTAGTCCGATTACTCAAAAAAGCTCGATTTAGCTGTGCATGTAAACGTACTGATTGAGTGAGACAGAGAATAAGCACAAGGGAGGGTTCCCAACATATCACATGAGCTGAGTAACATTAATTACAAAAATCGCGTAACGTAATTTCAGTTGTCCACCCTGCCTTTACATGAGTTTCTAGAAAGTAGCGGTCTAAGGGGTACAGCAGACATGCTTAATTTTAAGAGAGTGGCTGGCAACTCAAAAAAACAAAATGACCGTCTGAAGCATTGAAAACGCAGCAGCATTGGATGCACTTTCTTGATGAGAAAAAAAGAGCTGAACAGATTCTAGGTATTAGGACTTGATTGTACATTTTTGTTTTTGCAGCGAGTTAACCCCCAGTTTTTGCTTGAAATCCATCCATCCATCCAAGCAGGGTGTGGGGCTGCTGCCTAAACCATTAATTAAGATTGGTTCACTTTTACTTAATCCTTCTCCAGTGTGCAGGGAACTATAGGGAACTCTAATTAGCCCTAAAATATTCTATATGGTACTTAATTAGAGGGAACTAAATCAATTAAAGAAATGAATGCAGCAATAGGAACATTAAATCCTGCTGAGGTTTAACTTAACAAATTCAAGTTATGCTTCAGTATGGGATGTAGACAAAAATACTGACTTGTGTGAACACATCTGATGATATGTCCTTTAATTTAAAAAGTTCAACAATATAAAGTTTCCCTTTTGCTTGAAAGGCCATTCTCTCACAGTATTATGCTTCACAGCCTTTGTTTATTAGAGCTAAATTCAAATCCAACAAAGTGAGACTATAGTTTGCATTAAGTTTCCTAGTGCTTTCAATCCATTAGATTTCTTTCCAGTTACTTTTATACAGATTGAGCTTAGTCAGCAGATCTCACACAATGCTCACCTATCCCAAAGAGAAAGCACCTGCATTGTGTTGAAAGAGCTCTGACATGAGGAAAACCAAACATAGTTTGATATTGATTTTCTTGAGACAAGAACCTTTTCAGAAGGCCCAGAGATCTATGTGTATTCACTGAAAAACATGTACAAGACAAGTATTGATTACTTTGCATTATGCAAGGACCATCCCTAATACCAAATCAACGAATGTGAAAGGACCATTTCTGCAGGCCTATGTACTTCAGAAATGTTATACAAGAGTCTCTACCAAAAGCTGTAAACAGAATAGATTGGATAATCAGGTACAGTTTACTTCTGCAAAAACATTTGAAACAACAAATTCTAATAATGTTGTTCAAATAATGTAGTTTCCTTTCAAAGGACACTCTATGGAGTACTTTGTGTTTTTCTCAAATATATTTTTACCTATGTCATGATTTTCCCATTCCTGCCATGTCTCGTGCTGCTCCGCTGCTCTTGCTAACTGTTGATTACTCCCACATGTGCTGCTGTCCATATAAACTCCTGCTCTTCACTCAGTCAGTCAATACGTTTATATGCACATCTAAATCGAGGTTTTGGTACAAATTGGAATAATAGCTTAACCAGAATGGGAGCATTTATCCTAGTTTACATGTCTCTTAGAAAATTTAACTATTGAATTAAGTGAGTTTGCTACCCCAACACTAGGTGGTGACATACACCCTTTCAAGTTTGATTTTTCCAGTTGGCCTAGAGTCACACAGATAGTAAACAAATGCTGAAAGCAGTGAACCAAATGGAGTAAAAGCAGGATATGCACAATGAGCAAAGAAATGGATGACAACCATGCTGCCACAGTACATTTAGTAGGTACTGTACTGTTTGATTGTATTACACTTGGTGCTGCTGTGTTGTAGTGTACCGGTGTCGCTATTCCCGCTTCCATGGTCTCGTCACTTTCCGTGAAAAGCTTGGCTAAGCTATAGTTGGAGTTTACATGCAGAGAAATTAAATTTACCAAACACTTTACCTAGGTCCCTTAGCTTGATTACTGAAACTCTAATTTGGTTCGACTTCAGTCGGACTAAGGTGTATACATCCATTTCAAAAGTCAGACTTCAATCGGACTAAGGCAATAATTCGACTTTCTCTTACTGTAGAAAAGCCCTCAAAGTCTTGAGTCTATGGTTTTTTGTTGTTGTTGTTAAGTTCCTTTTAATATTGTGGTTCTGCATTACTCTGGAGTTATTTCACCGGAGGAGCTGTTCAGGGAATTATTATGGGCGTGACGTCATCGTTAAGTTTCGTTTTCGGGGTTACTTTTTTTTCTTTTCTTCATCCTCTGCATGTCGCTGCATGGTTCTGCAGCTCTGCTACGGAATGGTGTGTGTGCGTAGATGACGAGAAACCACATGCACCTGTATCTGTCCCGCTGCACTATCCAACCTGTGAACAGATGTGGAAAATAATAAAGAAAGAAAAGAACACCAGATTTCTCTCCTCATATCCTTCCTGCTCTGAGTGGCTTTAAGTGGTGCTCTGGCCAGCACTGTCAGTGTGAACAGAGTGATACTCCCGAACCAGCACCTTTGTGCAGAGCACATTTGATTCTCCACTACACAGTATTAGGTTCCCCACTAACACTTACTGCATGTAAACGACTGTGAGATGGTCTGTCCTCATCCTTGTCACAGACTTTGAGTGCTTCTGTCCTTGTGTTTGATCATGTCCCTGACTTCCTTGCCATCACCTCTGCCTGCTCCACATCTGTTCTGCGAGTGACTTGGATTCTGGCTGTAAACCTTGCTTTTTGTACCTGAAACTTTATTACTGCCTCGCAGATTCTGCTTCTATTCTGCATTCTCTGCCTGCCCTGTTATTTACCTGGATCGCTACCCTGACCATTGAGTATTGGATTGTGGACACTCTGACTTAAGAATGTTATCGAAGGAAGAAATGGGAGTGGATGAATCTGGAAATGGAGGCTGCTGGGGACCGGGAACTGGAAATCTGTAAGCGGAGGAGATTATGAGTTTAGGTCTGAGCACTGAGATAATTTCAGAGAAGCGTTGCTTACAGGTTATGAGGAATTGAGACACTGGGAAAAAGGGAGTGGAGTCTGGAAATAGATGGTGTTGTTGTGCCACAGATAGGTAGGTTTTGGCTATGAATAATTATGAATAATTGCTTAGGGCAATTATTAATAAGATTAATAATTTTATGTAAAAATTACCACGTTTAGGGGCACCACCTGGATTCCAAGAATACAATAGCCAAATTGTTCAGTCTCAGTTTATGTTTATGATTATCTGCCTGATAAGGCTGAGGTAATTAAACAATATATGAAGGAATAAGTTCTTGGCGTTCCTGAACAGCAAATTACTACACATGTAGGTGAAATAACAACAACGGTTTTCCAAAATACAAGAGTTTATTACAAAAAGAATTCAACTACAATAAAACTAACATCCAAAAGTAAACAGTAAAAGTGATAAATATGCACAGAAATAGAAACAATAAACAATAAATTGATAATGATGTCACAGTTCAGAGTGAATATGTTTGCTCAAAAACCAAGGCTTGTATTGAACAGTGTTGGGAATGAAGCCAAGTTAGTTTTAAACTAATTGTGATTAGTTTAAGACTAATCAGCACATTCTGGTTTGTTTTCAAACCACCAATTCACAATGCAAAGCAGAAGTGAAGAAAAACAGTCTTTGGAAGAAGTAATGTTTCATTAAACCATTTGCTGAATTAGAAATCAACAACCTTTAGATAATTGATTCCATTTAATGGATCGGTCACTGCAGTGATTGATCTAATTTAATATTTAGACTTTATGTTGACGTTAACAGCCGTACCAATTATGTCGATCTAATTTAGTATTTTGACTTACCAAGAAGGCGGTCTCAAAAATGATTTAAAAGAATAGTTTTAGTGTTTAAACTATCCGTTTTAAATTCGATCTCTATTTTGAATAGCATTAATGGCAGTCTTTATTTTTCATGAATAAAAGGCAGTCAATGGCGGGCCGACGTGGTTCGCTAGAGCATGTAGCTTACAGCTAATTCACGTGGCGCTGCTTAAAGTCGCTCTGAATCATTTATTAAACATCAGACAAAGACAAACTGTTGGATTGAGTGACTTAGGTTGCAGGATATAAAACGACTTTCGATCGGAAACCTCGAAAATCACTGTTTAAACCTCCAGGCCGACCGGCCTGTTTGTACCCAAACAATAAATGAAATCTTACACAAAGTAACAAATCACAGTGAAAACAAACAACCCTTAAATCTTGTTTAAACCAACCTAATCTCGCCTCTGCCCAGACAGACCTTATTGAACGGTTAAAGTTCTCCAGGTTGCTCCGTAGATGATAGGCGAAGCCAAAACAGCGTTAGCCCGCAGGCTAGCCACAGCTGCGTTCCGTTAGCAGTGGGAGGATTATAGCTGTCGAATCGCAGGTAGCATTAACTTGGACGGCGTGTGTCGTCCTCTCCAGCTTGCTAAACAGCGATCAGCTGCACCTCATTTCACTGACACAGTACCTTTTCTGCAGGTTCAAGATAGCATTGTCTTAGGCTTTGTCGCGGTGGGGTAATGCTCCAGTCTCGACGCGGTTCTGCGTCATTCAGTAGCTTGTTAGCGGTTCGCTCCACACCGCAGCATCTGTTCAGAAAGCAGGGCTCAGGGCAGAACAGTGGGGTTTATCTCAAAACAAACTGGTTTGCGATTCACCTGATGGATCAGCAGTATTGTCGTCCTTGGAGTGAGTTTCTCCCAGAAACTCGTGTCCTTCCCTCGCCCGCGAAAGGATTGGATCTCTCCTGGTGCTGTTTGGCTGAACACCAGAACTGGAGAGGGCGTGAAAGCCTGCGGCGGTGCCTTATATATAATCTCTGGTCCTCTTCTTCTCCTGTTGGAGCTAGAATGTGGGTTAGGGGCACCCAATGGCTGTGTGTCCGCAACAGTGTGATGAAATTCCCAATTTATTTGCACTTAAAAATGGCTAAAATTACACCACGCGTATACCATCCACATAACCAGAACATAGTTACTGAGCATTTTGAAGGTGGTTGGCCTATTTTAACCTTAGACTGTTGAATACTGTAAAAGCTCATGAGTCAGTTACAGTAAATTTAGAAATTAGATTAGAAACAATATAAAATTAGTCCTTCCTTTATACTGAAAATTGAAAAAAATCTAAAAAACTGCTTGGCTTTTTAGGGAAGTTCTTCAAAAACCCTAAGACCTTGGTGTCTAAACGTTTTAGAATGAGGGCCAAAATCATCAATTCGAAAGCCCTTGTGGGCTACAGTTTTTTTTATTTATTCGAAAATATAAATTTCTTGTGGCATTTGTTATTCTTCTTAACTCAAAAACAAACAAAACATGCACTATTTTAATAAAATGAACTAATTTGTCGTAGATACAAAACATATTAAGGCTCAGACATACAGTTACCCCAAGTCTGCTTCCAACTAATTAGGGATGTAAAAAAATATCGATACACTGATATATCACGATATTTTATTTCCCGATATTGTATCGATATTAAAAACAAAAATATAGATTTTTTTTTAAAGGATTTGCATGGAACCATTAATGATGACAGTAATTTTTGTAGTAAAATTAAAAATGTAATTGGTAGTTTGTGTCTGTTTTCACCTTCTTCATTCCAATCATTCAACTAGATTTAGTAATAAAACTGAATGCGTTAAAGTTTAAAACAGGTTGGTGTTTAGAATGTCTGTTAAATTGAGTTTTAAAAATCACAATATATAGTCTTACTAATAGTATCGCAATATATCGAGATATATCATATCGTCTTCCATGTATTGCGATACATATCGCATTGCCATATTTTTGCCAATACACATCCCTACAACTAATGGTTGCTGGATGTTTGTGGCTTTGTTTACTATGAAGCTAATATTCAGAAGCTAATATTGTCTGTGAAAATGTCTAAAATAACCAGCTAATGGAAGGGGCAGATTTAGCTAGTGTTGAGAAGGTGTTTTCATTCTAATTTAAAGCCTATTTTAAAGGAACAGACACACATTTAATTTATGACCCTGGGCTCTCTCTGAGCTCTCATTTCACCTTCCCGCGTGCTCGTTCATTTCTGTAAAAAGGAGCAATAAGAACAACAAACAACATTTATATCTTTTAACAGTGAGACGTCGTTCACTGGACTCAGTTCTAGTAACTGAGTACAGCTTTATTTCAACTTTAGGTTTTTATTTGAAACAACAGTTAAAAAGGAAACTCCTCCCACATTGATCTTCCCCCACAGAATGGTCACAGCCTCCCCACCAAAAGGCACACAGCTTCTTCCCAAAAGGCACCCCGGATGTGCCACATTCCTCTTGATTATTCACGGTTTCTAAGTGTTTCCACATGCACAACAAAATTAGACCCTCATACAACATTAACAGAATTTATATCTCTTCACTAGTCAAATCCTTAATAGAATTTAAGATCCTCCTTCTTACATATGAAGCCCTTAATAATCGAGCTCCATAATACATCAGAGGTCTGATTGTTCCAAATGTTTCTAACAGAGCACTTCACTCTCAGACTGCAGGCCTACTTGTGGCTCCTAGAATTTCTAAAAATAGAATGAGAGGCAGATCTTTTAGTTATCAGACTCCTCTCCTGTGGAACCAGCTCCCAGTTTTGGTCCGTGAGGCAGAAACTTTTTCTACTTTTAAGACCCGGATTAAAATTTTCCTTTATAATAATGTAATAGATGCGTTTTAATCGCGAATTCAGCAGAGGATCCCTTCCCACCAGGTGGGTTTTAGATGCATATCACTCGCAAAAGCGTTCCTGGTCCCAGGAGATAATGGAATCACAAGAGGGTGAGACTGTTGGAGGACAGACTGACCACTTTTCCTCACTTTTGTTGGGACACAGATAGGTAGGTTTTGGCTATGAATAATTATGAATAATTGCTTAGGGCAATTATTAATAGGATTAATAATATTATTACAAAATTATCAAGTTTGGGGCACTACCTGGGAGGTAGGTTTTGGCTATGAATAATTATGAATAATTGCTTAGGGCAATTATTAATAGGAAGATTTTAGGGGGTCCGACTGCACGAGGTCTCGCTCCAGCAAGACGCGCCATAAGCCAACGTCACAAAGGCTGTCACAAGCAGAACTGCACCAATAAGTGTCGGGGCGTAGCAAGAACCTTGTGTGCAGCATCCCCAATCTTTCTCTACTGTTTCTAGTCATCACTTACCAAACAACCTGATCAGGTCCCTTAACCTCATTAGGTTACAATTCTGATTGTTCAATTACACTGGGACACTTTGGTAATGAGCATTCAAAATAGGTAAAAGAACAGATGTATCTGACGAAGCATTTAAGGATGTTTTATAGCAAAACATTATATGTTTTTTTTTGTTTTTTTTTTACACCAGTAGTAGGGCACAACACAGAAAATGCTTTAAGAAAATATGAGTCCATCTTTAGAAAAGAATAAAGTTAAGGACCAATGTGACCTTGGGTTTCAGAAAAGTGCCCTCAAATAATGATTTTTAATATTGTTAATATAATTATTATTATTATATATAATATTATATAATATATATATATATTTATTATATAGTTATGTATATAAAAATATATAATAATAATAATTATTATTATTATTATTATTATTATTATTATTATACTTTTTATATGAGGGCACTTTTCTAAAACCCAAGGTCACCTTACAGAGAAGAAGAAAAAACAGAGAAATATTACATAGACAACCAATAAAACAATTAATCAAATAGTAAATATTCTTATTTGCTATTGGATTAATGCAACAACCAAAATCAGTGTCTAAAGTGATTAAGCTTGTTTGAACACTTGTTTTGAGCTGTGATTTAAATATAGGAAGAAAGTCAATATTTCTAATGTCGGGATGAAGTGAGTTCCAGAGCCAAGAAGCAGAGCGACTGAAAGCTCTGCTCCCCATGGTGACAAGCCAGGCAAAATATGAAGAAACAAGATGAGTGGCTGACAAAGATCTGAGAGAATGGGAGTGGCGATGTGAAGAGGGTCCCACAGATAAGGAGGGGCCAGGCTATGGATGCACTGGTTTAGTTTGACTGTGGTCTTGTTGGAGGCTTTTCAAGAATTTGGCATATGCAAATAAGTATATCTTTACTGTTGCAGACAGAGTGTATGGATGAGGGAGATGGGGACAAGTGACATTATTATTTGATCATTGTTGCATTACAGTTTTTTTCCCAACATATTAAAATAAATCTCTTACACCCTGGCCTAGGTGGGGATCAGTTCAGGTTTGCTAATGTATTACATATGTAGATTGGCAATAGCACAATTCATAGCTTTACTACCTCCTTAATAAAGCTATGTACAATGTGTTCTTCATTGAAACTATAGGCAAACAAGTGTGATGGTTTTAAAAAAAAGGTGTGAGGATTTCTGAAGGGGTAACATTACAGAGATGGCCACTTTGAGTAATATTTTGTGCGTCCATCGCTAGAGGGGCCTAGCGACAGATCTAGGATGTCCTGAAGAGATTGTATTTAAGGTCCTTGGAAAAACCGTTCTGTCCCCCTGTTAGAGTTGGAGAAAGTGGGAGAGGGGGTCTCTGCTCAAACTGGGATGGATGGATGGATGAAACAGCCATTTGTTGTTAAAATATAACAATCTCAGAGTTCAAAAGATCTTGTGGTTTTTCTTAGTCTGGTCATGTTAATACTAAATATACTACTCCATTATGCTGAGATTAGGGCTCTGAAGGGACGAGACCATCTGTCACTTTGCTCCTACTTCTAAAAATAGTTTTACATTTGGTCTTGGTGTTGAAGAATGAGAAATACATTTGGGACCAATAAAATCCTAAATTGGGCATGGTGCACATTACATAGTAATTGCTTGCCATATTTTGAAGAGCATATCAAAAATATTTAACAGAAAATGCAGGAGTTTCATTTATTTTATTTGTTGATGATTTTCTGGACCCCCAAGGGTGGAAATAAGGTCTCAAAGGTATTGCTAAGATTGAAATGTTTTGTTAACAACTCTAAATCAAGCACCAACTTCAGGCAACAGTTAGACAGTTTGTTTAAAAGGTTTATTTTTCCCAGGTGACAGAGAGGTAAGTTCGGGAACAGGACGACTGAATTTTGGAGTTTGGGAACACTGGAAGGAGCAGATGAGAAGTTAGTAGCTTGCTGAGAGTGACGATTATGTTAGATGAGGTTTGTTATGAGGGCTTACTTGTATTTCCGGAGACAGGTTCTTTGGGAAGGTAAGTAGGAGTTCATCGCTCAGTTTTGGCTGGGGATGAGTGACCGCTGTGACGATTCCTGGTCCGGGTTTTTGTTGGGGGGTGGTAGCTGATTTCGAACCTCATATTTGTTCCCTGCAGGTGGAGTATGTGGTGTTGAGGGTGGACAAGCGGGTGGCTGCGGAGGACAGTTGCAGGTGAGTTCTGACCTCTGTTTCCAGGTGGGAGCGGCAGGAGGCTGACCAGGAGGATTCCAGGGGAACTGATACAGAGGTGAGTGTGGTTGGATTCTTGTTGGTGGCTTGATTCGGGACCAAATGTGTTTTCGTACAGGAGGACTCCAGGAAGGATACATCCGGAGACGTCGACAAAGCCAGGAAAGATCAGGAGCAGGATCTGCAGGACGATAGGAGGGTAAGTACAATCAAGAGTGTTACTGAAAGTATTTGCTACAGAGAGCAGACCAAAGTTGGCATTGTACAACACTAGGAAGCGAAAACCATATGGTGTCAGCCTCCTGGAGTTGCTCCTCTTTTAAGCTGGAGCTGTAATGAGGCTTGATGGGTGACACCTGGAAGCAGCACCCACCAATCACACTCAGAGGAGAAAAGGTAAGCAGAGAACAGCACCACCCAACCAGCACACAGCAACAGACTCCTAACAAAAATGTCTTTTTCTCCATAGAAGCACACCTGTTCTGGTATCCTTGTCAGCTGCAATGCCTTGTTGGAGGGGGGCATCAACTAGGATGATTCTTCCAGTAACAAAAAATTCTCCCTCTCCTGTTATCTACTTTTTCCTTTTCTAACATAGAGTACTTTTACATTAGTTCTTCTTTTCTTTTTGTGCCTTTGGTCTGTTTTCTCAAACCCAGAGTCGATCATACCGGATGGCCACTTGTACTGAGCCAGGTTTTGCTGGAGGTTTCTTCCTGTTAAAGGGGAGTTTTTCCTCTCCACTGTTGCTACATGCTTGCTCAGTATGTGGGATTGCTGTGATGTCAACAGAACAACGCAGGCGACTGTCTGCTGTTGCTACATGTTTGTCGAGGAGGAGAGAATGACGTGTTGTGAGTTGTTGCCATATAAATAAACCGATTTGGAAAGCAAAAAATAATATTATATATATAAATAAATAAGATTAAATTAATGTATCAATGTATTAGAGCCTGTATAAGTCTTGGTTCTCCAGCTAAATTCCTCTGGGGATCTTTGGTTTCCACTGCGCGTATTACAGCATGTTAAGGTATATTTGCTTTTTGAGCAATTACAATAGGAAGTGTTTTTAGAGGGGATTTTAGGGGGAGTGCTATACCTGTGGACCCACTGTACTATATCACCCATTCATACCATAAAGATCATATTGAAGGCTACAGAAAGTTTCAATCTTATTGGTGAGGCCAGTTGTGACTGTAAGACCTGGTTGTAAAAAATCTCTTTAAAACTTCATATTTGTACTAAAACATATTACTATGTATTGTATTGACCCAAACTATTCCCCGAAATTAACTTAGCGAAAGGTTGTGAAAACAATCAAATTTGGAGGCTGGAAAAACAAAAAGCTTAAGTTGTTTTTAAGCTCAGCGGAACAAAAGAAGAACTATCAACTGGCAATTGAGTTTGTAGAGTTCTCTAGGGATCCATTTGAGTGTTACTGTGTTCATATCACATGATTACCTCCGCCAAAGAGGTTATGTTTTCGCCAGGGTTTGTTTGCCTGTCGGTTGGAGGTGGATTTTGATGGGAATTTCAGGAAATGTCTGCACCAGGAACAGGTGATTAGAATTTGGGGGGGGGATCAAAAAAACAGCATTACCGAAAACAGGATCTTCGTTGCCAACTACTGACCTAATCATGATATCAGTGTGAATGCAGCTGCTAAAGATATGTTTAGATTACAGTAAAGGGGGGCTGACTTGGCAGAGATCTGCACTTTTCTTTTTTGATGTTGTGGTTTTCACAAAGATAATTTATTGTTGAAAACAGAGACAATGAGATGCAAAGGTATTGGAAGAGAAAATAAATCTTCATTAACTTTTCATTTACTTTCAACAAAATGAGCTGCTTTCAAGTGTTCATGTAACTATTTCTAGATAAATTATACATTGGATCGCAAAATTTAACACTCTTGGCATTCTCTCTGTTCTGTTAAAAAAGGGAATTTTAAGTGTTGAAGCTACGCAAAATACTACAGTATTGTAAATGAAAAGAAATAATGTTTTACGTATTTGTAAAAAATATTAAACTGTAAGGTGGAATATTCATTTGGAGCTCCTACAGATAATGTTCAGATGCCATATAATTACTATTGTAAGTTTCACTGCTGGCAAGATACAACCATCAGGCATACATCTTGATCTCTCGTTTTCCTGTCAAATCAGCCCTGACCAAGTGAGAAATGGACTCCACTAAACCCCTGAAGGTATACTGGAGGATCTGGAACCAAAATGTCAACAACAGATGCTTTAAGTCCTGTAGGGTGACTGTGGCTCAGGAGGTGAGAGATCATCCTTTATCCAGTGGGTTGGTGGCTCGAACATCTGCTCCATCCGTCTCAGTTTTTGTGTTTTTGGGCAAGTCAAAGTGTCTGGTGGCGCTGACTGTATGGAAGTTTAGCTTCTGCTGTCAGTCTGCCCCAGGGTAGCTTTGGCTACAGTGCGGTGATAGTGTGCTTTCACAATTTCCAAACATGGGAGCCCCTGATAGGCAAAGCTAGAGAAATGCAGGGCAAGTTAATGTATAGGGACACCCCAATTCAGATTTTCGAAAATTATTGCCCTGAGATACTACAGCAGCACTCTGCATACCGCAGAGTGATGAAAGCACTGTTTAATCTGGGACTCAAGCCTGCCCTCCACTATCCAGCCAGGCTGTTAATCATGCTCGGTGAGGGGAGACAGAAGCGGCTGGCTTAACCTGAAGATGTTAGAGGGTGCATCGAGTCACTTTACCCTTCGGATGAAAGTCCACCAGAGGACTATTGGTCCTGTTGCTTAAACACGGAATGTTTATAACAGCTACTTTAATCAAAGTTAGCTCTGGTGTCGCTGTGCTGCTTTCTTTACTCAATGTTCGGTCAACACTTTCTGATATGTATATATATATATATATATATATATATATACATACATACATACATACATACATACATACATACATACATACATATAATTCAATTCAATTCAGTTTATTTATATAGCGCCAATTCACAACAGATGTCATCTCAAGGCACTTAACAAGAAGTCATTTCAATACATTTATACAAACATTCCAATCAGTTAAAAAGTTTCCTATTTAAGGAATCCCAGCAGATTGCGTCAGTCATTGGCGTGAGGTTGGGCCCTGTTGATGCACACTTTCCAACCACAGCAATCATGCCAACATGTCCGTCAATATACACTGAAAACAGTGAATAATCTTTGTGACTGCAGGCGTGTTTGACTTGGCTGAGTCCGTCTTATGGCTGACTGGTGGTCAAACGAAAGCTTCATATCTTTTGGGCAGCTATACAGTGAGCAGTGTAGCGAAGCTGGCCGAGTTCGTCACTGTGATGACTGCAATGGAAGATGTTACGGGATTTAATATACAAAACTTTAATGTTTTGCCTTTTCAGCTGCCTGACAATAACAAGCAGGGTGAAGAAGTTCAAAACAAAAGAAATAAAATCATTTATTTGGATGGGGTAGAAATAAACCTACCAGGATTTAATGAATTAAAATCTGCGATGTGGATTCCCTCTTAATTTCTTTCCTCATTTCTATTTATTCCTTGTGTATTTATGTGTTGGGGGTCTGAAAGGGACTTATAAATGCAATGTATTATTTTATAATTATCCATCCGTCCATTTTCTTTCGCTTATCCAGGGTCGGGTCGCAGGGGCAGCAGCCTAAGCAAAGAGACCCAGACTTCCCTCTCCCCAGCAACTTGTTCCAGCTCCTCGAGAGGAATCCCAAGGCAATCCCAGGCGAGCCGAGAAACATAGTCCCTCCAGCGTGTCCTGGGTCTTCCCCTGGGCCTCCTCCTGGTGGGACGTGCCCGAAACACCTCACCAGGGCGTCCAGGAGGCATCCTGACCAGATGTCTGAGCCACCTCAACTGACTCCTCTCGATGTAGAGAAGCAGCGACTCTACTCTGAGCCCCCTACGGATGACTGAGCTTCTCATACTATCTCTAAGGGAGAGCCCAGACATTCTACGAAGGAAATTCGTATCCGTGATCTCGTTCTTTCGGTCACCACCCAGAGTTCGTGACAATAGATGAGGGTAGGAATGTTGATCGACCAGTAAATCGAGAGCTTTGCCTTTCGGCTCAACTCTCTCTTCACCACGACAGACCGGTACAGCGCCCGCATAACTGCAGATGTCCTACCAATCCGTCTATCGATCTCCCGCTACATCTTTTCCTCATTTGTGAACCAGACCCCCAGATATTTAAACTCCTCCACTTGGAAAAGGACCTCATCCCCGACCTGGAAAAGGCACCCCACCCTTTTCCGGCTCACACTCGGCTGCGAACCGCCCCAGCGAAAGCTGTAGATCACGTTCCGATGAAGCCAACAGGACCACGTCATCTGCAAAAAAGCAGAGACCCGATCCTGAGGCCACCAAAACGGATCCCCTCAACACCTTGGCTGCTCCTAGAAATCCTGTCCATAAATGGTAGGAACAGGATCGGTGACAAAGGGCAACCATGGCGGAGTCCAACTCTCACTGGAAACAAGCCCGACTGTCTGCCGGCAATGCAAACCAAACTCTGGCACCGGTCGTACAGGGACCTAACAGCTCGTATCAAGGGACCCGGTACCCCATACTCCCGGGGTACCCCCCACAGGGCCCTCCGAGGGACACGGTCGAACGCCTTCTGCGAGTCCACAAAACACATGTAGGTTGGGCGAACTCCCACGCACCCTCCAGGACCCTGCTGAGGGTGTAGAGCTGGTCCAGTGTTCCACGGCCAGGACAAAAACCACTCCATAATTTGTTTTCAGGGGGCATATCGGAGCCCAGATGGGACCATGATGGGCTGAAGTATCACGCTTCCTCCTTCTGCCGTGTTGGATCTGCTCTGCAAATACAAGAAAAGAATGCTCTTTAAGTCTCAACAGAAGCACATCCACCGTTCTCATTTTGAGGGTAATTGTGTCAGAGCCAAAATCCGCAGAGAATCAGCAGGTCGTCCATAGAAAAGTTCCCATCACATTCATGAAGAATGGAGCACATACTGTATATTTTTTCCCATATACCCAGATTGGTATGAAAATGTGGTCAGATTTTTATCATTTTCAAAACAAATAAATCTTTGGTTAAGTTTTAAGTGTACTGGTCCAGCTTTAACTATTTAGATTAATCCCATGTCGTCCCAGTCTCCAATTTACCCTTACTTTTGTCATGGAAGTATATACATTTTTACCCATATAACTTCCTGTTCGTTCATTTACTTCACGCTCAGAATTTGTCCAAATCCTGGAGAGGAGTGTAACATCTGGAAACAGATCATTAAGATTAGTGAAAGCTTCTACATATCTGGGTAAATGTCCTACAAAATATGGCATCTGAGAACATACAAAGCAATTAATAATGCTTCATTTATTTGCTAGGTATCTTGCATATTGTCACCATACACTAGTTTCAAATGGGTTTCTGTGTGTCCTTCTCTGAGTAAACCAAGAAAATAAATCAGTATTCTCATGTGCTATATGTCGTTTCTCTGTGAGTCCTAACGTTCCTATGGAATAACACCACCAAAAAGCTGTAAAAATAAAAGTACTAGATAGCAGAAAAACCAGAAAAACCTTCATAGTTACTATCTCTCCCTTCAAGCAGTCTCTATAGAAAAGTGGATCTCCTGGTTCTCTTCACTGAGGTTGAGACAAGTAGAACCTAATGTACCTACTTCCCTTGTAATCAGTTTTTGACACCACTTTTCTTAGACTGCTTTCCCTATATCTAGTAATGGTCACTGCTTTCCCTATATCTAGTAATGGTCACTGCTTTTTACAATGGGTTAAGTGTATCTAACTCAGTCTCTACAGCCATTGGTGTGGTCAAAAATACCTGGAATGGCCCCTTCCACCTGGGTGATGCCCAGTTTTCTATTTACAGCTTTTAATCAGGATCCAGTCACCTACTTTCAGCTCACTTCTTCCTGTAGGAATATAGGATCATCTGGCATATGATTAGTTTGCATTTATAACTCATGTAATTATCAGTATTTTGTTCATGAAAACTCCCAGATCTTAATCAAATTGTTCTTTAGAAGAGAGTAAACCAATCTAAGGAATTCTACATCTCACCCATAGATTATTTCAAATAGAATGAGGCCAATATTCAAATTTGGTATTATATGAATTTATAATTTACCAAATCAAGACAATATCCAATTTTGTCCTGTTTCTTCCATTGCTTTTTTTTTTCAATTTGTAACATTTTATCATAAAGTCATAAATCAGTTTGTAATTGTTCCTCTTATTTTAATATACCAAACTGTTGGAAGGTATGAGGTCTCGTCAAATTCGTTCAATTACTTGGTGTTATATTCATATATAACTTTATCATAACCAAACAGTATCTCCAATTCTGTTTAGTCTTATCCATGGCCTTTCTTAATCTGCTTTTAGAATCCAATTGTCTCTTATCAATTATTTCATTCACAAAATGTGTTCGGTTACCACTGTAGATCATTTGTGGATATCAAATCTAGACATTATTTCTCTAAAGAACATTTCTGCAACAGTTAGTGTATCTAAATGTTTCAGTGTTAACATTACAAATCCATTAGGAGAAATGATCTTCTCTTACCAAATAGAGCTTCTTCAGTACAGCCTTTGTTTGCTCAAAGCTGTTTCTTAATTTTATATCAGAAGCTTTTCTTTTTTCCATGTCTGACACACTTCTTGTCCACAAACTAATCAGTTTGAGAATTGAATTGTCCGTAAGAAATGCTTTAATTAGTTCGCCACTAGAGGTCGCCATACCCCGTTCCTCATTGTTGGTCAAATGCCAAAAACATGCAATGTTCAATTTGAATCTTTTGTTAGCAATAATATGATTATTTTATTTTCATCTGATTACAAACTTCAGTTAAAACTTTAATTTTTCTTTTTCCAAGTAGAACAATTCTTTGGTAGCTTTCCCGTTTCAAGAGTTTTATGACATCTAAAATTTGGATTATTAATTTATCCTCTACAGAGAACATGCCCAACTTCAAGTGAAATATGAAATCTCTTCCTAACAAATTAGAAAATAATTCTCGAGATAATATGATTAACACAACAGATTTTTCCTGTAGCAAAATCTATTATTTTTATTTCATTTTTCTAACAACTCAATCTCATTTTTTTAGTGGAAAACAAAATTCCTAATTTTTTTTTTCTCCATCTGGCTTCACTAACTTCCTACCATTTTGTCAATGAGATAATCAGCAACTGATATTTCCATAATAAAACATCACATCTCTATTCCTTGCTCTCTGCTTATCTGCTCCTTCATAAAGATTCTACAAATAAGCTTATTATTATGATTATATGTGGCAGAGTCTGTTGCTAGATGTCAAAAACATGGTAACCATTCTCAACTCAGATTGGGGCGAGGGCCGGCCACCTCTCCCAATCTCAGGTGTAGGTCCAGACATCTTTCCTGCTTAATCAGACCCTTAATTTTGTCCCATTAGCAACAACACCATTCAGTGTAAATATTGAAGTGCGCTTATACTCAGTGTGCTACGGTAACTAAAGTAGAATTTTGGAGTGCCTTACTACATTCCTTAATCCCGTAACGAACATTTCTTCTCTTTTTTGCAGTCTCTAACCCAGCGCATTAAAAGATTGTTTCCTTTCAACAGGTATCTTATCTGTCATTAAAATGTTAGAAGCAAGCATCTGAAGCTGCAGCTTGTTACAAAGAATAAATTCACGTAGCCACCCAGCTGCTACCCCACAGGACCTGTAGACATCCGCCTGAATTTCAAAATAAAATCACTCTGCTCATAATCCGTCATTGTTAAACCATTTCTTTTCCACTATATGAGAGATCTCACAGACATCCCATGAATATCATTAAAAATATTAGCTAAGTTTTTTAACCCTCCTTATCAGCTAGCGGGGGGAGGTGTGTGTTCCTTCCCTTCTGCCTTCCTGCAGTTGGATAACCTTTAACAATTTTGAAAAGCATGATCAATCTGGTTTCAAACAAGTCTTTCTCAGGAAGTCCATTTCAGTTGGTTTGTTTATTAACAGAACAACTAACGATCCATTGTTGAGGGACAGAGGGATCAGAACGGCCCTTCCATGAGGGGAAGGGGGTCGCTTGTTTGAGATAATTCATTTAGATCACAGTAAAGTTTACCTTTCTCTTCATAGGATTTTTTAAAATATGGAAGTGAGTTTTCTCTTTTATTTTTCTTTCGGCGGAACCTTAGGAGAAAACAAAGTTTAAAACATTTTTCATCCTCCCGGGTGCTAAAAAAGACATCAGCTTCACGCATTAACCCCTCCTTTTTCTCTTCTTCGCTCCTTCCAGAGGAATTCTTTTATTTGAGACGCCAAATGTCTAATTCTTTAATTTTGATCTTTTTAATTTTATTCTATATCGCAACTACCAAGAAGTGCGCGAATTTACTTAGTCAATCGTCCTTCAAATTCATAATTTTTATTCTAAAGAAATTTATTGTCTTTTCTCTTACATAAATTTTGCATCTCTTTTAAATCTTCTTTGCTATTTTCCCCCCATTTTTTGATAAGTTACATTTTGCTGTTTTTATTTTTCATTTTTAAATATTTATCATTCCCGTGTTAATGAAGTAAATTCAGCTTTTATTTCTGTTTTATCTGATCTATTTATCTTATCGCAGTGTTATTTACTAAATTTTCTAACCATGAGACTCTTCTCGACCTACTTCAGCTGTTTCAAAAGGAAGAAATCTCCATTCACACCCAGTCACACAACCGGTTTATCACACATTAATATCATTATATATTTTATTATCATGTTTTTTCATTACTAGTATTATTATTTATATATTATTTATCATTAGGCCTATTTCTAATTGAGATCTCAGACCGCTGCGCCCTTTGGAGTCCAACCTCAGTCATATTTTATTTTACCATGGATTTTCATTGTGAGGTCCCCGCCATCACGCAAAGATCCCCGATCTTTTTTTGCAAAAACACAAACTTGTATTAATGAGGTCCCGGACCCAGTTATTTATCTTTTCTCTTATTTTTTATTCTTTCACGCATCAAATTTTTTACTCACTGGCTGTTGTCCCTGTGAAGGAAGACTCCGTCACCACTGTTGCTCCGAAAAGAACTCCGCGATCTGCCGGCCTCCAGGTTGAGCTGGAGGTCTCCAGGATCCAGCTGGTCCTAGACCAGGCCGTGCACGGGCTCTCAGCAGCCTGCAGTTCCTCCCGGAGATCCAGTCAGATCTGGGATCCTGCTCAGAGGAACAAGAAATGCCAGGGTTAAAATCCCTCTCTGATCTCTGAGTTTTCTTTTCAGATACTTTGTAAATCTCACCCACGAGCTTATCCCACTCAGCCTTCCTGCTTGTTCCGAACACGCAGGCTTTCAGTAAGAAGCGTCCTAGCTTACCTGTGGCCGGCCACACCCTGAGTTTACCGACCCGGTCGGCGTCTATTTACCTCAGCAGAAACAGAAATCAGCATTTACTAGAAAACTACAGACCGAACATAATTTTAGATTAGTCAATTTTGCGCCTCGTGTGGCAGCGCTTACCAAATAACTTCAGACCTGGGTCACTTCCGTCCTCCGATCTCCAGTATCTGCTGATCACAACAATTTCAACAAAATCCTATTATTCCAAACTCACGTTTTCCTTTCCTCTTCCAGAAATCACGTCGGGGTCACCATTTTGTCTAATTTAAAGCCTCTCTTAAAGGAACAGACACCCATTTAATTATATTACCCCTGGGCACTCTCGGGCTCTTATTTCACCTTCCCGTGTGCTCATTCATTTCTGTAAAAAGGAGCAATAAGAACAACAAACAACAATTATATATTTTAACAGCAAGAAATTGTTCGCTGGACTCAGTTCTAGTTACTGAGCACAGCTCTACGTCAGCATAACGTTTTTATTTGAAATAAGAGTTTGCATGAAACTCCTCCCACATAGATCTTCGTTCATAGAATGGTCAAAGCTTCTTCACAGAAGGAACACATGATGTACTACATTCTTCTTGATTGTTCACTGTTTCTAAGTGTTTCCACATGCACTACAGAATTAAACCCTCATACAACATTTACAGAATTACTATCTCTTTGTTTAATATTAGTTCTTTGTAAAATTGGGATAATGCAGCGTTACCTGGGAAAAAGGGCACGAAACCAGTAGATGACATATATTGGCTATGCGGACACATGGTGTATGTGTATCTGCCTGAAAATTGGGGTGGAGTATGTGCGCCAGAAGGATTAACTGACCACACGTTCCTAATTACCACAAAACAGAAAACTGATTCGAATAAAAATGAAAGTAGGAATAAACGGTCTCTAAGCAAAATAGAAGTTCAAAAGCATGACAGTGTTTGGGGTAGTGATGTCCCAGACAACCATAAATTATGGACCACAGCTAAGAAAATAATTGGATCACTGATTCCCTCAAGAGGGGTTGGAAAAGTCATGTTAAGAGTGGAAACCCAACCTTATCGTTTTTCGTTATTCATGAATGCCTCAATTAGTGCATGCCAATCCAACAATAAAGAGATGAAAGCCATAAGGCTGATGTTACTTCAAAATAGGTTGGTGTTAGATTTCTGGACTGCAGCCCAAGGTGGAGTTTGTGTACTCCTTAATGAAACATGCTGCACCTTCATCCCGGTTAATTCTAGAGATGGAAACGGCATAGATAATGCTCTCTCTAAAATGCGCACAGTAGGCAAAGCCCAAAATGTAGACTTTGTAAATGCAGATACTCCACAATGGATGAGCTGGTTGTTTTTTGGAGGATGGATGTCCTTACTCTGGAAGGTAGTGGCTTTCCTAGGAATTTTGTTGTTGATATTGATATTTTTCCTGCTGACATGTTAAGTAATACCGTGTTTTCTTTTTCTTTTTTTTCTTTTCTTTTTTTAAACGTGTCCTGTTTGGCAGTGTGGAGCTCAGAATTGGTGTCTGAGAACCAAGTAGAAGCCCAGCCCGGAGCAGTACAGCTTTTGCTATAGTCCTCCACTTGATATATGTGTGAAAAATCTTTATTATGAATTGTTGGGGTTTTTATTTCCTGATGTCATGGACACGGAGACGGAAAATTAAGGAGAAGAAAGAAGGAAGATGAAGCAGAGAGGTAGAAAACAAAAAAAGTCAAGAGAGAGGGTGAGTTGAAAATACAAGAGAGGAAGGGGAACAAAGAAAACACAGGAAGACATTGAAGTCTGCCTCCATAACAACAGGACGGCAGAGAGAGGGGAAAAAAAAAACACGAAAAAGGAACATCGACAAAACAAACCAAACATTGTGAACTAAGAATTACACAACCGCATCACACAAAAATAGATATAAAAATACAACAACAATGTCACAGAAAAACTCATGTTACCGATTAATCAAGCTCTAGTAATGATATCCTCAGCCCAAGAATATATCCTTAAACACCAGAGACCCCACATCTATGTGTGTGTGTTAGCATGCTGGTGCATATAAGGTTTCTCCATAAGAATGTTCGATAGTTGGTGTGAGCAGGCATCAATCCGTCTCCCAAGAATCGATGCAGACATGAAGGAGATCGGAGCAAAGACGTCCAAAGGACCCCCAAAGCCCCAGGCGGACCCGGGCGGGACCGACCGCATCCCCCAAGAGTGGAGCAAAGGAGAACCCCAGGGGAACGTCCAGCGGCCACTATACAGGGGCCCGGGGGGGAAGCAGTGACGAGCCCACGGGCCCCGCCGGCAACCGGCCGCGCCAGGGAGTGGACCGGGAGAGCCGGGGCCCAGGGGCACCCCACCCCCCTGCAGGGACCCGACAGGGGACCGGCCGACGAGGGGCCCCCGGCACTGCGAGGGCCGCCGCCGGCCGCCACGTGCCGCCTCCACCCTAGGCCAATTCCCACCGCCAACATCCCAGCGCCCCACCGATAGCCGCAGGGGACGGACAGCATCCCCAGGCCGGGCTCAGCCAGCATCTGGACACCAAGTTGTACCAGCTCCCGGGTCCTGATCCCGCGGAACGCAGGGCGCTGAGACCAGGCATCCAACGAGGGCCAGGGCCGGTCCAACCCGCCAATGAACCGGCCACGCACGGTGCGCACAGAACAGGTGATCAAACGACCAGAGACGCCGTATCCGCATCCCGCCGAGCCACAGAGCAGGCACCACCCAACAATCCCAAATCTGGCACCTCTAAAAGAGGTGCCCCAACCAACCAAAGGAAGATATCGGCCCAGCGCATCGGCCGACCGACACACCGGCCCCCCCAGGCCCGGCCCGGCACGCACCAGGTCCGAACCGGATTGACCACCGATGCACCAGCAGGCAGGGGCCCCCGTCACCGGCGGGGAGTGACGGAGGGGAAATAGGCCCCCCATTAAGTGTAAGGCCTGAGGTGCGCCAGGCGAGGGGGCAGACCAAGATCCAACCTGACAGGTAGACAAAGACATAGAGACACAGTCATACGTTCCCTCCCTCTTAGACCCATACATTCTCACTGACTCACCAAGACACCCATAAAAATGACGCTGTACCCTCACTCACACACCCCATACACACTTTATGCTCCCAGGTCCAGGTACCGGTGCCCCAGTAGAGCCACCAGCCCCCGGAACCGGGAGATGGACCCCCTACCTTCTAGGATGGAGACAAGCAGACCGCCAAGGGCCCCACAGTGGCAAAGCAGCCCAACAGCCCAGGACCCCGACCAGACCGCCTGTCCTCCTCCAGACCCCAACCCCTAAAGGCCCGTAACGAACAGGGGTGTGAAAAGACCCCTAGCCTCCATCCTCCCGCTCGAGTATGGTGTTGATGCGTGTTGTTATAATGTGCATTTAAAACAGAGGGGTGGGATGTGGGGAAGGCAGCCACACATCCCCCAACCCCCACCCCGAGCCCTCAGTGTCTATATGTGGTTTAACAGTGGGCACCGGCACCAGAGGTGAAGCTGATTGAACCGCTCCCCCTCTGGATGCGGAAAAGTGGGAGTGTCTAAGTTGTATATTAAAATTGGGACCCAGGACACCACGGGATAGCGAGGAGGGAAGCCCCTTCTCGCACCCCAGTGATGTGCCCATGCCCCAAGACCCTATATGAGTGGTAAAGTGATGGAGCGGGTGGACAGAGGTGTCCAGGGATGGGGAGGGAAGGACTGGGAGACAAAATGTCTTCCCAGGGAGCCAGCTCCCCCACTGACCCCAATAGGCACCGCTGTTCACCAGGATCCACCAGGGGAGGGAGGCCATGGCACGTTCGACCCGGGGCCCACGGCGACAGCACCACAAAGCCCCACGGACCCCAAGGCAGTCCCCCAGCCCCATCCCAGAAGGGGAACTAAACCCACCCTGACATTCGCTCTACTCTCAAAACAGAAAAGACACTAGACCCCCCCTCCCGCACACCCCTCCCCCCCGTCCAAGTGCCCTCGTAGGGGGAGAGCACCTGTCGCTACACAGTAACAGCCTCCCCGCCAGCAAAGGAGGCCCCCAGCGCCACCCGCACACCGGCGGCCCCTGTAGCCCGAACCACGGTGACGTACCTGCCCAGACCAGGAGCAAACCGATGAGCCGGGCGGCCGACCCACCAGGCCGACATCCACCAGCCCCATTCCTTGTGGAGCGACCACTGCTGCTCAACGGCCCGGCAGGAGACCAAACCCAGCGCCCCACCCACCTGCTCTGCACGCCCACCACCCGGCCAGTCCACCCGCAAGTCCGACCGAACCCAGCCAAATGCCCGACCCTAGCGCCCCGCAAAAAGACCAAGACCCAGGAGCCAAGTCCAGTGCGACAAAGGACTGATCCGGCCCAGAAATGCCACCCAGCCGCCGCGACCAGCAGCCAGGCACCCCAACCAGCAAACAAGGCGAGACACCATACAGGGACCGGCGATGACAATCGGCCCAGAGAAAAAGAGAGAGGCGGCTGCACATGCCGGCCTTCGGCCGGCCCGGACCCCCACAAGCAACAGAGACCCCACGCCGGCCGACCCCCAGCCAGGACCACAGCTAGGGGGTGCGGCGCCCCCGAGCCCCGAATCCCCAGGCCCACCCCAGACCCTACCCAGGCGCAGCACGGCCACCAGGCCAGTAACCCATGTCCGCCAGTGCAACCCCCCTAAGGCACCGCATGCAGCCATCAGGAGTTACCACCCAAAGCCCAACCCCAGGCCCCATCCGCCCAGTGATCCCACCCCCTGGGGTCCCCCCCAGACGCCTCCAACCCCAAAACCCCCACATCAGCAACAGTGTCCCAAATGACAAAACCAAGTGCCCCCCACCCCCACTAGGGGATGGAGCCGATCAAAAGAGCCCAGAGAGATTGATCAGATATGGAGCCAGAGGCCGTCTCAAGATCGATATGGTCCAACAAGAGATTTCTATACTGATTAATATTAAGAGCTTTTTTATTTTTCCAGTTCAGGAGGATAGTTTTCTTAGCGATGCATAAGGCAATGTGAACCATTAGAACTGACTTTGTGTCCATGGTGACATCATTTAAATTTCCTAACAGGCAAATTGAGGGAGATGTTACATTTCAGACACTTTGATAAGTCCTCACATATCTGGCACCAAAATTTCTTAACAGGTGGACAGAACCAAAGCGCATGAACATAAGTATCTGGTCTATTGCTTGTGCATTGTAAGCAGGTATTAGACGATGTAAAACCCATCCTAAACATTCGTTGACCTGTATAGGGTACTCTATGAAGGATTTTGTATTGTATTAATTGCAAATGAGGATTTCTTTGTTATTTTAAAGGTTCTTAAACATATCTGAGACCAGACGTTTTGGTCAAAGCTGGCTGATAAATCCACCTCCCATTGTCCACCCCCGTGTTTTCAAATTATAGTAGCGAAAATGATCTCACAAACACCACTCAGAGGACAATACATGTTAGTTCCTATTAAAGAATTGGAACAGGCGGAATTACAGGAGTAATAGTAGATTCACCTCTAAAATATTAGAGGTGAAAAGATGTAAATAAAAACTTTTAAACAAGCATTGAATGAATGCACAGACCAAAAGGTGTAGGGGTTGTGTGCTAAAATAATTAACTAAATGCAGAAAAGTGTTAGCACAGGATGTGACCCATGGGTCAGAAGGGAATGGTCACGATTAAATGGACAAAACTGTTAAAGGAGCATGGGGCAGAATGAAGAAACGGCCGGCGCTGCAAGTAACTGCAGCCACCCGCACAGGAGCACGCACAAATGCTTCACAAAAAAAACATAACTCTTTACAGTGACATACTTCTTTTTCTTAGTGCCACTTTTTAGTGGGCTGTGAGTCGTCCTTGGTCGTTTCCCAGTTGCAGAAGAATCCATTCTAAAAATTGAATCAATGGAGGTCTGCGACCATTCTTCTTCCTCTTCTAAAGCTGTTGAGAACGCGCAAGCAGTGTCAATTGACGTACCACCTGTAGGACAGCGCGGGAAATTCGGCCCCCGAACTGCAGCACATTTTGCAGCACACAGCCAGTTTAAGAAAATGGAACAATACGTGGGTGGGCTCATTGTTTTTGGTTTATAACGCTTCATCACCCATCAGCATTAAAAACTGGACATGAATGTTTACTTCTGCCCCATGTTCCTTTAAGAACAGGATATGAGTTAGACAATGGGTCACAATTCTTTGAAAAAAACATCTGGTTGTTTGATTGTGCAAATGGTCTGTTGGGAGAAGAAAGGTTTTCTGCTTAGGAACCAAAAGGAATATATTAAAAGGGGCTTAACCTATTAGGGAAGGACTACAGGCACACTTTGCATATATATGAATATGTATTATTGAGCTGATTGGATCCTGTAAGAGAGACTGTCTCTCAGAATGTTTTGTAATAACTTTGTAAAGTAATAAAAGGCATTTATGAGGAAGAGTTCTTTGGAGATGGTTTGGTAAGAATCACTCCCCATGCATGCCCAAACATATATATTGTGTGAATGTGTAATTCTTTTTTATACTCTGCCACAGGATAAACAAACTGGGAGAGAGGAGTTAGCAGACAGCAGGCTGGTCAGGGACTGGTAGCATAGCAGCGCGAGGCGCAGACTTTCACTTAAAAATCTCCTCTCGATAGAAGCAACACATCAGCCTATCCATGACAACGGTGGGACTTTGTTTTCCACAGCGGGGCTATTTTAATGAGCATGTATCATGGCCTGTTGGGATGTATTGTTTAAATATAGTAAAACAGTAGGCTACATGTTGGTGTGTGCTGTGATTTTCTATAATGGATTAAAGACAGTTGAGATTTTAGCCAGTTGTGCATAGGCTATTTATTGAAGGTGCAGCAAGAAAAAAATCAACATCAAATAACTTTCACCTTAAATAAAAGTGAAAAACAAAAAAATATCTACTGTGTTTATTCCATTAGGCCTACAAAAAAATGGATTAGACATTTTATTTATTTATTGGGGTCGTGGAAATACGTCACGACAAAGTCAGTCGTGTTGTTCAATTCAGCAGCAGACTGCTGTATCCACTGTTGAGAAGGTATTTTCACTATATTTTAAAGCCTATCTTAAAGGAACAGACACATTTAATTTATGACCCTGGGCTCTCTCTGAGCTCTCATTTCACCTTCCCGCGTGCTCGTTCATTTCTGTAAAAAGGAGCAATAAGAACAACAAAAAACAATTATATATTTTAACAGTGAGACGTCGTTCACTGGACTCAGTTCTAGTAACTGAGCACAGCTTTATCTCATCTTAAGGTTTTTATTTGAAACAAGAGTTAAAAAGGAAACTCCTCCCACATAGATCTTCGTTCACAGAATGGTCACAGCTTCTTCACACAAGGCACACAGGATGTACCACATTCCTCTTGATTGTTCACGGTTTCTAAGTGTTGTCACATGCACTACAAAATTAAATCCACATACAACATTAACAGAATTTCTATCTCGTCATCTCCCTCTTTTGATCTCTTATTTTAAGAGTCACTATATTTAAGGAAAAATGTCAGGCAAAGAATCATATCAATTTTGAGTCCATCTTCTCTGGAACTTTTCGGATCAGCAGTCAAGTCATCTTGTTCTGGCCGGGAATTGTGGTCGTCCGGCTCGCTCTTCTATGACCCAAGGTGAGAGGTTGCCAGCACATCACCTATATGCAGCTAAAGTGTATCTTTTCAGTAGCCTTGAGTTTGAAAACTCTAAGGACTGCACGCAGACCAGAGGATTGTTCTGCCCCATTTGGCAGGGGTCTCAGCTTCTTTTCCTTCAAACCCTACAGCCCCAGCTGGGCAGCTCTGTGCTCCAAGCCGCCCTGCCACCTGATGGTGCAGGTGTGCTGAAGTTGGAAACCTCTCAGCAGAGGGTTCAAGTAGGTTGTGTGGTCTGCTCATTGCTGTTCTTCTCCCGCTCTGGCTTGCTGCTCCTGGATGTCCTCTCAGGTGCGTCCTGACTCCTCAGTGGGAGTGCATTGGCCTTTTCCTTTAGTATGATTACCTGAGAGATTGTGGTCTGGTTGGCTGCTGGTCTCTCACCTGGTCAACAAAGCCTAAAAGAAGAGCTTGCAACTAATTTGCTTTATCCATAATTGTATCTGTTTTGAGATTCATTTCTTATGCATTTGTCCTTTTTTTTATCAAATCCCTCACTCATCAAAATCAAATTATTATCCTGACTGCTTACAAACTAGGTCTATCTGTAGAAAAAGCTGTATGTAAATCACAAAAATCATCATTGACGCAAAGTGCACTCTAAAAATCCTGTATCAAAAGTGAGCAACACTGGAACAACCTAGACCATAAAGAATATTTCTTCAAAATATATAGTAGAGGTTATAATGTAAATAAAAACTTCCAAACAAAGACTAAATCCATAAACATGCCACAAGGTAAGATGAATGGGTTGTGTGCTAAAACAACCAACCGCACAAAGGTGCCAAAACAGGATGGAAAACAGGAAACATCTGGTTTTTGGATTGTGGAAATGGCATCATGAGCATGACAGACCGCTCAAAAGAAAAATGCTTTGCTGCTTTAAATCTCAACCCGCAGAAAAGGATCAGTCTAATTTTATTCATTTACACTGCCAACAGCCTAAGTTCATTAAACCTATAGTCTTATAAGATTTTACCACATCACCGACTATTGTTATTCATTTTTCTGAGGTGATGAAGCCCAATACTTATAAAAGAAAACTATAATTTCAACCTATTTAACCAAAAAAAATGTTGAACCCTAAACGAATGCTGTTTTTTATTTAATTTTTCATTTATCTGAAATGCTTTTAATGCAACAAATAGAAAGGCTTTGTTTTGTAAAAAATAATTGAAATTTAAGTTCCCCTAGTGCCCAAGGATCTCCTCCCTTTTTCTGAAACAGAACTATTTCAGAAACATCCAATTATTTAAGTCTCCTGTTAATCAGGTGTGACTAGATTTGCAGCCTGTTACGGAAAGATGTTATATTTCAATAAACACCTGTATTGTAGATTAATATCCATGTATATTTATAGTTAAGTTCAATTCCTAGATCTCAGCTGCTATACTTTTTAGAACTGCCAGGGAAGAATTAACAAAACCACTGAATCTATAACTTAATGTGTCCAATCATAACATGACCTTACCCAACTCGGTCCATGGGAAAAAAGATAATAGAACCTTATTTCAATCACTCCATAATTTGTTTTCAGGGGGCATATCGGAGCCCAGATGGGACCATGAGGGGCTGAAATATCACGCCTCGTCCTTCTGCTGTGTCGGATCTCCTCTGCAAATACAATTAAGAATGCTCTTTAAGTCTCAACAGAAGCACATCCACCGTTCTCATTTTGAGGGTAATCGTGTCAGAGCCAAAATCCGCAGAAAATCAGCAGGTCGTCCATAGAAAAGTTCCCATCACATTCACGATATGGAGCACATACTATATACTTTTCCCATGTACCCAGATTGGTATGAAAATGTGGTCAGATTTTTGTCATTTTCAAAACAGATAAATCTTTGGTCAGTTCTTACGTGTACTGGTCCAGCTTTAACTATTTAGATTAATCCCATGTCGTCCCAGTCTCCAATTTACCCTTACTTTTGTCATGGAAGTATATACATTTTTACCCATATAACTTCCTGTTCGTTCATGTACTGCACGCTCAGAATTTGTCCAAATCCTGGAGAGGAGTGTAACATCTAGAAACAGATCATTAAGATTAGTGAAAGCTTCTACATATCTGGGTAAATGTCCTACAGAATATGGCATCTGAGAACAAACAAAACAGTTAATGTTTTATTTATTTGCTAGATATCTTGCATATTGTCACCATACACTAGTTTCAAATGGGTTTCTGTGTGTCCTTCTCTGAGTGAACCAAGAAAATAAATCAGTATTCTCATGTGCTATATGTCATTTTTCTGTGTGTCCTACCGTTCCTATGAAATAACACCACCAAAAAGCTGTAAAAATTAAAGTACTAAAAAGCAGAAAAACCAGAAAAACCTTCATCGTTACTATCTCTCCCTTCAAAAAGTCTCTATAGAAAAGTGGCTCTCCTGGTTCTCTTCACTGAGGTTGAGACAAGTAGAACCTAATGTATCTAACTCCCTTTGGAATCAGAATTTAACCCCACTTTTCTTAGACTGCTTTCCCTAAATCTAGTAATGGTAACTGCTTTTTACAATGGGTTAAGTGTATCTAACTCAGTCTCCACAGCCGTTGGTGTGGTCAAAAATACTTGGAATGGCCCCTTCCACCTGGGTGATGACCAATTTTCTGTTTACATCTTTTAATCAGGATCCAGTCACCTACTTTCAGCTCACTTCTTCCTGTAGGAATATAGGATCATCTGGCATATGATTAGTATGCATTTATAACTCATGTACTTATCAGTATTTTGATCATGAAAACTCCCAGATCTCAATCAAATTGTTCTTTAGAAGAGAATAAACCAATCGAAGGAATTCTATATCTACGCCCATAGATTATTTCAAATATAATTAGGCCAATATTCAAATTTTGTCCTGTTTCTTCCATCGTTTTTTTTTTTTTCAATTTGCAACATTTTATCATAAAGTCAAAAATCAGTTTGTAATTGTTCCTCTTATTTTAATATACCAAACTGTAGGAAGGATAAGGTCTCATCAAATCCGTTCAATTACTTGGTGTTATATTCATATATAACTTTATCATAACCCAACAGTATCTCCAATTCTGTTTAGTCTTATCCATGGCCTTTCGTAATCTGCTTTTAGAATCCAATTGTCTGTTAAAAATGTTCTATAATCTTTGTCCTATTTTATCAATTATTTAATTCACAAAATGTGTTCCGTTACCACTATAGATCATTTGTGGATATCAAATCTAGGCATTATTTCTCTAAACAACATTTCTGCAACAGTTAGTGTATCTAAATGTTTCACCATTAACATTACAAATCCATTAGGAGAAATTATCTTTTCTTACTAAATAGAGCTTCTTCAATACAGCCTTCGTTTGCTCAAAGCTGTTTCTTAATTTTATATGAGAAGCTTTTCTTTTTCTCTATGTCTCACACACTTCTTGTCCATGAACTAATCAGTTTGAGAATTGAATTGTCCGTAAGAAATGCTTTAATTAGTTCGCCACTAGAGGTCGCCATACCCCTGTTCCCCATTGTTGGCCAAATGCCAAAAACATGCAAAGTTCAATTTGAATCTTCTGTTAGAAATAATATGATTATTTATCTTCATCTGATTACAAACTTCAGTTAAGACTTTAATTTTTCTTTTTCCAAGTAGAACAATTCTTTGGTAGCTTTCCCGTTTCAAGTGTTTTATGAAATCTAAAATTTGGATTATTAATTTATCCCCTAAAGAGAACATGCCCAACTTCAAGTGATATAGGAAATCTCTTCCTAACAAATTAGAAAAATTTCTCGAGATAATATGATTAACACAACAGATTTTTCCTGTAGCAAAATCTATTATTTTTATTTCATTTTTCTAACAACTCAATCTCATTTTTAGTGGAAAACAAAATTCCTAATTTATATTTTTTTCTCTCTCCATCTGGCTTCACTAACTTCCTACCATTTTGTCAATGAGATAATCAGCAACTGATATTTCCATAATAAAACATCACATCTCTATTCCTTGCTCTCTGCTTATCTGCTCTTTCATAAAGATTCTACAAATTAGCTTATTATTATGATTATATGTGGAAGAGTCTGTTGCTAGACGCCCAAAAACATGGTACCATTCTCAACTCAGATTGGGGCGAGGGCCGGCATCCTCTCCCAATCTCAGGTGTAGGTGTCCTGTTATTAACTTTTTACTTTCTGTAACATAGAAAGTTCTCTTATATCAGATCTTCTGTTCCTTCTGTGTTTTTGCTCTGTCTTCTCAAACCCCCAGACGGTCGTGGCAGATGGCCGCTCCTACTGAGCCTGGTTCTGTTGGAGGTTTCTTCCTGTTAAAGGGGAGTTTTTCCTCTCCACCGTCGCTACATGCTTGCTCAGTATGAGGGATTGCTGAAGGATTGCTGTGGTTGGAAAGTCTGCATCAACGGGGCCCAACCTCACGCCAATGACTGACGCAATCTGCTGGGATTCCTTAAATAGGAAACTTTTTAACTGATTGGAATGTTTGTATAAATGTATTGAAATGACTTCTTGTTAAGTGCCTTGAGATGACATCTGTTGTGAATTGGCGCTATATAAATAAACTGAATTGAATTGAATAGGTCCAGACATCTTTTTTGCTTAATCAAACCCTTAATTTTGTCCCATTAACAACTCCATTGAGTGTAAATATTGAAGTGCGCTGATACTCAGTGTGCTACGGTAACTAAAGTTGAATTTTGGAGTGCGTTACTACATTCCTTACTACGGTAATCCCGTAACAAACATTTCTTCTCTTTTTTGCAGTCTCTAACCCAGCGCATTGCAAGATTGTTTACTTTCAACATGTATCTTATCTGTCTGTATGTTAGAAGCAAACATCTGAAGCTGCCGCTTGTTACAAAGAATAAATTCACGTAGCCACCCAGCTGTCGCTTCCCCACAGGACCTGTAGACATCCGCCTGAATTTCAAAATAAAATTACTCTGCTCATAATCCGTCATTTTAAACCATTTCTTTTCTACTATATGAGAGATCTCACAGCCATCCCATGAATATCATAAAAAATAATAGCTAAGTTTTTTTTATTATTATTATTATAGAGTAAAAGTTGCCGCTGCAATCAAGAAATCCCAACCTTTTGTATTTACCAGCTACACGCAGCTAAAACATCCCCCTCCTTATCAGCTAGCGGTGTGTTCCTTCCTTACGTCCTCACGGCAGTTAGATAACCTTTAACAATTTTGAAAAGCATGATCAATCTGGTTTCAAACAAGTCTTTCTCAGGAAATCAATTTTACCGGTTTCTGTCGCAACCCATCACAGTTGGTTTGTTTATTAAGAGAACAACTAACGACCCATTGTTGAGGGACAGGGGGGGGGTCGCTTGTTTATTATCAGAACAGCCCATAAGGGAAGGGGGGAAGGTTTACCTTACTCTTGATAGGATTTTTTTAAATATGGAAGTGAGTTTTCTCTTATTTTATTTTTCTTTCGGCGGAACTTTAGGAGAAAACAAAGTTTAAAACGTTTTTTATCCTCCCGGGTGCTAAAAAACACATCTGCTTCACGCATTAACCCCTCCTTTTTCTCTTCTTCGCTCCTTCAAGAGGAATTCCTTTGTTTGAGACGCCAAATGTCTATTCTTCAATTTTGATCTTTTTAGTTTTATTTTAGATCGCAACTACCAAGAAGTGCGCGAAATTACTAAGTCAATCGTCCTTCAAATTCATAATCTTAATTTTAAAGAAATGTATTGTCTTTTCTCTTACATAAATTTTGCATCTCCTTTAAATCTTCTTTGCAATTTTTCCCCCATATTTCGATAAGTTACATTTTGCTGTTTTTATTTTTCATTTTTAAATATTTATCATTCCCGTGTTAATGAAGTAAATTCAGCTTTTATTTCTTATCGCAGTGTTATTTACTCAATTTTCTAACCATGAGACTGCTTTCAGCCTACAGCTGTTTCACCATAGAAATCTCCATTAACACACACACACACACACAGTCACACAACCGGTTTATCACACATTAATATAATTATGTATTTATTATCATGCTTTTTCATTACTAGTATTATTATTTAGATATTATTTATCATTAGGCCTATTTCTAATTGAGATCCCAGACCTCTGCGTGCTTTGGAGTCCCAACTCCTTTAACATGAATTTTCATTGTGAGATCCCGGATCATCACGCAAACATCCCCGATCTTTATTTGCAAAAACAAAAACTCTTATTAAAGAGCTCCCGGACCTAGTTATTTTCTCTCTCTTATTTTTTATTCCTTCACGCATCAAATTTTTACTCACTGGCTGTTGTCCCTGTGAAGGAAGACCCCATCCAACTGTTGCTCCGGGAGGAACTCCGCGATGTTCCGGCCTCCACGTTGAGCTGGAGGTCTCCAGGATCCAGCTGGTCCTAGACCAGGCCACGCACGGGCTCAGCAGCCTGTGGCTCCTCCTGGAGATCCAGTCAGATTTGGGATCCTGCTCAAAGGAACAAGAAATGCCAGAGTTGAAATCGCTCTCTGATCTCTGAGTTTTCTTTTTTTTTTTTTTTGACATTCCGTGGTTTCTCAATCCACGAGCTGATCCCACTCAGCCTTCTTCTTTCCTTTGCTTCTCCAGAAATCACGTTGGGGTCACCATATTGTTGAGAAGGTATTTTCACTCTAATTTAAAGCCTATCTTAAAGGAACAGACACATTTAATTTATGACCCTGGGCTCTCTCTGAGCTCTCATTTCACCTTCCCGCGTGCTCGTTCATTTCTGTAAAAAGGAGCAATAAGAACAACAAACGACAATTGTATATTTTAACAGTGAGACGTCGTTCACTGGACTCAGTTCTCGTAACTGAGCACAGCTTTATCTCATCTTAAGGTTTTTATTTGAAACAAGAGTTAAAAAGGAAACTCCTCCCACATAGATCTTCGTTCATAGAATGGTCACAGCTTCTTCACACAAGGCACACAGGATGTACCACATTCCTCTTGATTGTTCACGGTTTCTAAGTGTTGCCACATGCACCAAAAAATTAAACCCACATACAACATTAACAGAATTTCTATCTCTTCACCACGCTGCAGGAAGGATCGCTGTAATCGCCACTGTTGCAGAATTAGAACATTTTTGTAATCGTCCAAAAAGATAAAAACGTTTAAAGCAGGCCCTTCTAAAGAAATTCCTGCTCATTTTCTAATCAATTCATAGTCAAAGCAGTAGTGGGGGATTTTTGGAGATGATGATGCTATGGAGCAGGTGAGAATGTTCAGGAGTTTAGGGTGTGTTGTAAGGTCCTTTCAGGATGATAATCAGAGAGAACAATAGGTTAGCCAGACAGTACTGTGTGACTAGTGAATGTGTGTGAATGCCCTTTATATTGGAGGCCATTTCCCTACCACCACAATTTTGCCTGCAGGTTACAACCTGATAAGCATGCGTGCTATAAACATTCGTTTCAAATTTATTTTTTACATTTCAGAATACCAGAATTGTCCAGCCTCACCATAAAATTAAACATAAAATTCCTAAGAACAGCATCCAGGGTAGGAATACTGTTACACACAAACGCCATGTTTACTTTTGAAGCCAAACGGAGACAGTACGTTTACATGCACAGCTAAATCGAGCTTTTTGGAGTAATTGGACTAAAGACTTCCCTCCTGCAGTGAGCCAAGTCCCAGTTTACATTCTACTCCGAAAATCGAATTATTGAAAGAAGTGTGTCGACCACCGTAACGGTAGGTGGCGACATGCAACCCTTTGTGTGGCATTCTTCCGGTTCGCGTCACACACTCAGGGTAAACAAACACTTGTGGAAGAGAAGCCGACATAGTAAAAAAAAAAAAGGATGACAAGAACGCTGCCGCGCTGTACATTTGTTACATTCTGTACTGTTTGATTGTATTACATCAATTACAGCGTATTATTACATCGCTTTTTTTGTTGGTTACGGGCCTTCATCATTTCCTGGAGGGGCAGGGCACAGCTCCTGATTGATCGGCTTCTCAAGGCGAGAGTATAGGCCTACGTGCAGAGAAATTCTAATTTCTAACCGAATTATCTAGCTGCAGTAGTTGACCTTTCTAAAACTCCAGTTCGGTTCGACTCCAGGTGTATACATGCATTTTAAAAGTCTGATTTCAGTCGGACTAAGGCAATAATTTGATTTTTTCTCGCTGCATGTAAACGTATACTGATTGAGTCCCAACCAAAAAAAAGACACTGTTCTCCATGACTGGTATATATTATATGTATCTTTGTCCCAATAATATTCTTTCCAGTCCAGCTTTCACAGAAGATGTAATTTCCCTCTTTACACAATTGTAATAAGTTTGTGTCTGAACATATGATTTAAGCTTTGACAACAAACACAAATGATGAATAAAGTTGAACAGCCAGCTGCATTTTAGGCCGGCTCTGTAGCCTATGCAATTTGTGTAACAATGGGTGACCAATGGCCCATTAGTGCAAAACAAAAGGTTGAGCAATAATAATGCTAATTCCCTGGTTGAAGCCATCCACTGAATATCAAACATGTTCCAAAAGGCTTATTTTTTCCTCTTTATATGTCGATTCACAGTAAATAAATTGTAATTAAAAATTTGACAGGAGGTAATAGCTAAAATATTTTAACTCCAGATAAAACAGTGGCCAGCGAATCTCCAGTAGCTAGGTCTGTTATAATTTCACTTCTTAAATCACATGTAGGTAGAGCTGTAATCAGACCCTAAAACTTGGCCCCGACCCGGCCCGAGAAAATTCAGCCCGAAGAGTATATTTTGATTTTATAGGGTGACCATAGTCTGAAAACCCCAAAACAGGACCTTGGCAGTGGCTGAGAGAATAGAAAGATCCTCAGCTTTAACCGCTTCTGTTGCGTAAAAGTCTGGCGGTGTGTACTGTATTCTGTGAGAGAAGCGCTATCTCCTGGTCATGTTCTGTATTTCATTGAGTGGGAGGAGTTCCAGTAAAAACTGGTTGGTGGGGGTCACGCCAGTCAATGCTCCAGCCGCTGGAACTCTGCTGGAACTCTACTGGCAGCTGAATGGCAGCCAGCAGGGATGGGAACTTCTAGTTGGGTACTACTGTACATACATATATAGGCTATATATTGTGTGTGTGTGTCCCACCTCTCCCTTTTTTTTCCCCTTTCTCCCACAGTTACCTGCCTCCATTGGGTTGGGTGTCAGTTTTCCTTTACCACCTGGGATCCACCTACCACATTATGTCTGGTATACATAATCTGGATAAACTGAGGTATGTCAAGTCTAGATAATAATTTCAAGTTTATTTCGTGGAATGTGAAAGGGGTGGGAAATGCCACGAAGACTAATAAGGTTATGGCCCATTTGCAACAACTTAAAGAGTAACTAAACCCCAACACAACTTTTTTTTTTTGCTTCTAAACTGTATAAATGGGTCTTTAACAATGCAATCTTTCAGTTTCTGGGATTTTATTTTAACATTTTCGTGTAAACTTGTTTAATTCTACACTTTTTGGTCTAAAAACATCTTAGTGCTGCCCTCTTAGGGTTGAAGGGTGGCTACTGCATTTTAATTTTGTGATTGGGATAGAGTGGTACATCTTTTCCACTCATTACGTCACAGGCATGGTCTCACAGACACGTCCCATGGGTTTGGGTATAAAACCATATCTCAGACACACTCGCCCAGTGGCGAGTTTGAAGTTGGAATTGCGAGTTTTGATCGATTGCGTTTTTCAGGTTACGTTATTATCACATTAGCACTTAGTTAGCATAGCTAACATACTGTTTTGAACATTAGTCTATGTTAGCATTACCACTCAGAGATTGGACTCCTCCTGTCTCCCTCTGCCTCAAAAGTACCGGCAGCGCCGGTGTTGTGCCAAAAAGTGATGGTCTGCCAAAAACTGATCAGCTGCCACAGGAGCGCACACGGGTTAGGCAACTGTGTTTCTCGACGTAACTTAGAACTAATGCGGCTTAAAATTCGGCAAATCAAACATTATCGACATTGAAAAAGCACAAATATCCTTGTCAAATACTTTAGGAGATGTTTGCCTCCATTTAATTTATATAATTTTCTCCAGAGACCGACTGTGTTTTCTATTTCAGAAGTTGTTTGAAATGTTCGGCGTTTGTCTTTAACGGTCACAATATGTAAGCGTGGATGTAATATTTACAATTGAAATATGTTTTTTGCTAAGAATTGGATATGTCTAGGCTATAGTGTTGATATTAATTTAAAAATTAGCGTATCAGAACTCTGCTGAATTGAATATAAAGGGAAAAGTTTTGTAAGTTAAAATAAATTATTTTCCAACAATTTTATTGATATCATCTGGTTTGTTTTGCCAATATTTTAATGTCATACGCAACAACGTGTTATAGGCTACTGTTTACGTTATTTTATTTTGACATGAAGCAAAAATTAATAGTCTTTTTGTTACTATAGAAACTCTCCATGGCACATTTTCACTTGAAAAAATGTGACCAAACTGATCAAGCTCCTATGGTTTTACAATTACACAGTATTATCTATAAATGACTTTTTGTTTAAAGGTGATGAAATTAAAGCATAAATAGAACAATTCCGCACATAGAATATCTTAGAATTGTGATTGTTCTCTTGCCAAAAAGTGACTTTAACATCCTGTTTACCTATGAAGGGTTAAATATGCCTTCAAGAAAAACACCTTCGAGATAAGGAGATAATGGCCATGTATCTCATTCCAAATTTAACGTTAAGGCTAGGGATACTGCCATACTCATCCGTAACAATATTCTGTTCGAACAGCATCAAATAATAGCCGATTCGGATGTCGTTTGGATGTCGGACGTTTCATATTTATATATGGTAATCTGCAAAGTTCTCTTGTTATACTGGCTAGTGTTTATGGGCCCAATTGGGACGACAATTCTTTTATTACCAAGCTTTTCTCTTCTATGCCTGATAACGGGAATTAACATTTTATTGTTGGGGGTGATTTGTATTTGATTTAAGGCACCTTGCTGGACAGATCATCTAATAAAGCACATACGCTTACTAACGCCGCTAAAATTCGATGTTTTTAATATTCAGTTGGGTATGGTAGATCCATGGAGACACGTTAATCCCTCAGTGAAACAGTTCTCTTTCTTTTCCCATGCCCACCTTATCTATACACAAATAGGTTTCTTCCTTATTGACATCAGACTGCTTTCCAAAATTAAGGCTTGTGATTATGACACTATAGCTGTATCTGATCACACTCCAACTTCTTTAGATCTAGAAATGGGGGTCCGGTCCCGCCGCCTTAAACTCTGGAGGTTTAATTCTAATGAAGGACAACTACAAACAGTTCATAAGGACACAGATATCTCTATTTTTGGAGCTAAACGATTCACCAGAAATTTCAAGGGGTACACTTTGGGAGGCCTCAAAGGCATAGATGAGGGGTCAACTTAGAAGGTTCGTTTCCAATTTGAAGAAGAAACAATAATCCCACACTACCGACTTGTTAAATCAGATTAAATCTAGGTGGGCCCATCACTGTGACCGAGGTGCCAGATCCCATTGGCACACTAAACTCGGGTAAGTCACCTGGCCCCGACGGCTTCTCAGCAGAGCATTATAAAGCTAATGTGGATCTAATGGTGCCAATTTTTGAAAGATATGTACAATGAAGCCACTATATTCTAGAATTGCGCTGCTCTGGGTGGCTGCATGTTGGAGTGGCTCTGTTGGCTACATATTAAGTTTTGGTTTTTTGTACATTGGTTCCTCTTTTTTTCTTGAGGAAGATTACATTTTTTGACCTGTATACTTTCTAGTTTTTGGTGCTGTGAAGCTGGAAGGATTTTTGCTGTAAATATTTCACTTTTTGACAACTTGTTATGATGCGTAACCATGGCAACAATGTGGTTTACAGCCGGGAGCAGCTGATTAACATCGCAAAAGCTGAAATAATACCTCAACTGAAGCAACAAATTCCCGATGAGATCTGAAAACGAGCAGGAAAAGAAAAGGAGGTGGAGTAACAGTGCTTGTCAACAACAGATGGTTTCATCCAGCACATGTTACTGTGAAGTGTCGTCTCTGCAGCCCAGATGTTGAACTCTTGGCAGCAAGTTTTCTTCCATATTATTTACCAAGAGAGTTCACCAGTGTAATTTTGGCAGTTGTTTACATTCCACCTTCAGCCGTTGCCAATAATGCCTGTGATGTCATCAGTTCCATTGTTGCTAAGCTACAGACACAGCACCCCAATGCATTTGTGGCAATATATGGCGATTTTAATCATGGCTCGCTCTCTACTACACTTCCAACATTTCAACAGTTTGTCAGCTGTTCTACAAGAGAAAACAGGACCTTGGATTTGTTTTATGCAAATGTAAAGGATGCATGCATGTCCAAACCAAGACCTACTCTGGGACAATCAGATCACAATCTTGTTTTTCTCTGTTCAGAATATAAACCACTTGTTCAGAGGCAAAGAAAACTGTGAGAAAATGGTCACAGGAAGCTGAAGAAGCCCTGCAGGGTTGTTTTGCAACCACATAATGGATGACTCTTTGCCAAGCACATGAAGAGGACATCAATGCCATGACTGAGTGTGTGACTGACAATATAAACTTCTGTGTGGACAACATCATCCCCACCAGAACAGTGAGATGCCTCCCTAATAACAAACCCTGGATCACCAGTGACCTGAAAGAACTGCTAAACAAGAAAAAAAGAGCCTTCAGGGAGGGAGACAGGGAACTACTGAGGAGTATACAGAAGCAACTTAAGGTCAAGATCAGAGACCGCAAGGAGGCATACAGGAATAAGCTGAAGAACAAACTACAGAGTGACAATATCCGAGATGTCGGGTCAGGAATGAGAAAGATCACAGGCTTTAAGGACAGGAAGGATTGGATAGATAGAGGTCTGGATAGAGCCAATGAACTGAACACATTCTTCAACAGGTTCAGTTCAGGAACTAGCTCAGCATCTTCCTCTCCTGTTCCCACCCAAACAGACATCCAGCTCTCCTCTGATCAACAGCTTTCCTGTTACACCTTGGATGTTTTATTCTTCACCTCAGACATGGACTCTTCTGATACCACAAGTTTGACTTCAACCAAGTCAGGAAATGCTGCTACCCCCTTTGCCTCCCCCTCCCACTTGTCTGTCTCCAAAAGTCAGGTGAAGAGGCAGCTGGAGAAACTGAGCCGGAACAAGGCTGCAGGTCCAGATGGTGTCAGCCCCAGAGTCCTAAAAACCTGTGCAGAGCAGCTCTGTGGGATTCTGCAGCACCTCTTCAACCTTAGCCTAACTCAGGAGAAGGTTCCAGTGTTGTGGAAGACATCCTGCCTTGTTCCAGTACCAAAAAGAACTCACCCATCAGTCATCAATGACTATAGACCTGTTGCCCTGACATCCCACATCATGAAGGTCCTGGAGAGACTCCTGTTGGCACCCCCTAGTAAGCAAACAAGAACGTATCAGGACCCACTGAAGTTTGCTTATCGTTTCGGAGTTGGAGTTGAAGATGCCATTATACACCTGCTTCAACCAACCCACTGTCATCTGGACAAAGCAGGCAGCAGTGTGAGGATCATGTTCTTTGATTACTCCAGTGCATTTAACACAATTCAGCCTGATTTGCTTTGTCAGAAACTCCTGAAGACATAGGTGGAGCCCTCAACAATCGCCTGGATCAGTGACTACCTGACCAACAGACCATAATTTGTGAGACTGAAGAATTGTGTGTCAAACCAGGTGGTCAGCAGCACAAGAGCACCACAGGGGACCGTACTTTCACCATTCCTTTTCACTCTGTACACCTCAGACTTCCAGTACAAATCAGAGACCTGTCATCTGCAGAAATACTCAGATGACTCCACAATTGTCGGGTGTATCAGAGATGGACAAGAAGCTGAATATAGAGAGCTGGTGGACCGCTTTGTGACATGGTGTGGAAACAATCGTCTCACCTTGAATGTGAACAAAACAAAGGAGATGATTGTAGATTTCAGAAGAAACAGGGATAAGTCAAACACTGTTTCCATCATGGGAGAAGAAGTGGAGGTGGTTGAGGAGTATAAATACCTTTGGAGTTCACCTTGACAACAGACTGGACTGGAGACTGAACAGTGAAGCCGTCTACAAGAAAGGACAGAGCAGACTGTACTTCTTGAGGAAGCTTAGGTCCTTCAAGGTTTGCAGCAAGATGCTGCAGGTCTTCTACAAGTCTGTTGTGGAGAGTGTAATCTCTTCAGCCGTTATCTTTTGGGATAGCAGCATCAGAACCATGGATTTAAAAAGGCTAAACAACCTGATAAAGAAGGCTGGTTCTGTTCTTGGGACAACTGTGGAACATCTGGAGATGATAATCCAAAGAAGAATTCTTAATAAAATAAAAAAAATAAAAATGGACAACCCTGAGCATCCTCTTCATGAGACTGTAATACAACAACAGAACGTCTTCAATCGGAGGCTTCTTCAGTTTCGCTGCAATACAGACCGCTACAGGAAATCCTTCCTGCCCACTGCCATCATTATATACAACAACTCCTTAAAGAATTAATTATATAATCTATACCAACACTTAATTTCCCTCTGGGATCAATAAAGTATTTTTGAATTTGAATTGAATTGAATATCTTTGATCCTTAAAAAAATATAAGAATCCTTTACTGTGCAGCAGCTACAGACCCATCTCTCTCTTGAATGTAGATTTAAAAATTCTCTCTAAAGTCCTAGCATCTCGTCTTCAGCCTTCTTAATATTATTCATGGAGCAGGTAGTTTAACAAAACCAGAGATAATAGTATCCCTCTACACTGAGAAGGCTTTCGACTGGGTGGACCCCAGTCGACCCCCTTGTTTCGCTTCCTCTAAGATTAGACATCATGGAACAGTATAGCAAACTATCCGGCTATAGGCTCAATTATCAAAGGAGTCAGTTGTTTCCAATCAACAATTTGGCAAGTAGCCTGCCACATTCAATTGCACCCTTTGAGTGGGTACAGAGTTTCATTATCTAGGGGTCTTCTGTGCTTTTTGCGCTGTCAAAATAGACCACGCCCCTTCCGGTTGTCACGCCCACCTGTCAAAATAGGTCACACCCCCTGTCAACGTTGTCCACGCCAACAGTTAAAAGGTGCTTTTTAGCTTCCTGACTTTAATGTAAAACCACATTAGCTCCAACACTCTAGAGACACCATTACATCTGATTCTAACAATTCAACCATGATAAATTAAACTTGTAAGAGCACTAAAAAGAGAATTTATTCACCCACAGCTATGTTGAAGCAGATGCTCATCCTTTTGTTGATTTTAAAAATGCACCATTACACAGTCTTTAAAAACAGATAAGGATAAAAAAAACATCACTTTAAACCTGGTTGCTTTAAGCTGGAAATAAGAAATCCACCAATCGGCGTTTGACACGCCCCTGCTCTGCTTTGTATTCCCTGTATTTATCACGCCCCTGACGTCACCTACGTCCGCAAGTCAAGCAAACCGGTTTGGGTAGTGCTCACCGCATGGCATTTACCTGTATAAAAGGCTGTGGGAAAACGGTTAATCTGCCGACCGGAAGGGGGCTTGGCCTATTTTGACAGTTCATTTGCATTTTGACAGGTGGACGTGACAAACGAAAGGTGCGTGGCCTATTTTGACAGCTCATTTGCATTTTGACAGTTAGTGGTCTATACTTTCTCTATGGTGAAAGGGAACTTTCTGTCTTTACTTGATGGTGTTGAGAAAGATCTCAACCGATGGTCTTTATTGCCATTGTCTCTTCTGGGCCGGGTGAATTTAATTAAAATGATCGTCTTCCCCGAGTTTTTTTTTTTAACCTTTTGCAGCATATTCCTGTACTTCTTACTAAAGTTTTTTTTTTAAACTGGATAAAAAATAGCTATGTTTTTATAGGATAAAAAGCCTGCCAGACTTTGAAAATCTGTTCTTCAGTCCCCAAAATTTGAGGGTGGCCTTGTACTTCCCAATTTTAAACAATACTACATGGCTGCGAATATAGAGAAACATTTATACTGAGTGTGTGATATCGATACTTTACCTGTTTGGGAGCAACTTAATTCAATTCAGTTTATTTATATAGCGCCAATTCACAACAGATGTCATCTCAAGGCACTTAACAAGAAGTCATATCAATACATTTATACAAACATTCCAATCAGTTAAAAAGTTTCCTATTTAAGGAATCGCAGCAGATTGCGTCAGTCATTGGCGTGAGGTTGGGCCCCGTTGATGCAGACTTTCCAACCACAGCAATCCTTCAGCAATCCCTCATACTGAGCAAGCATGTAGCGACGGTGGAGAGGAAAAACTCCCCTTTAACAGGAAGAAACCTCCAACAGAACCAGGCTCAGTAGGAGTGGCCATCTGCCACGACCGTCTGGGGGTTTGAGAAGACAGAGCAGAACACAGAAGGAACAGAAGATCTGATATAAGAGAACTTTCTATGTTACAGAAAGTAAAAAGTTGATAACAGGACACAGTGGATGTTCAGTTACTGGGAGGATCATCCCAGTCGATGCCCCCCGTCCAACAGGCATTGCAAACAGTTTCCCTATTTTCCTTATTGTCCCCCTGAAACACCTTTGGATATTCTCCTGGCAATAGACCCACACCTGAAGAAGTGTACCTCAGTATTATATAACACACTGAATAAGAATATTTAAAACTCTATTTTCTTTATCAAGACAGAGTGGGAAAGTGAACTTGGTATGAATGTGTCAGAGGAACAATGGGACTCTGCCTTGACGTCATTTCACTCATCTTCAATGTGTTCCCACCATGCTTTAATCCAATGTAAAGCATTTTATAGAGTACACTACACAAATGTGAAACTATCCAAGATTTATTAGACGGTTATCAATGCTTGTAACAGGTGTGGACAATCACCTGCTAATCATACACACATATTCTTTACCTGCCTGAAGATAATTTTTTTTTTTAGGAAACATTTTTCAAATACTTAGCCAAGCGTATAGCCAGACTACAGATCACACCAAAGCGTCAAAGACACGCTGCACGCCAAAGTTTGATGCTTGAACATTCGCAACTCGACGCGCGTCTAAAGCGAATTTGCCAGAAATACACAACTTGTGGGAGGAGCTAGTGCCAGACGGCGTTTTTGCAAGATGGCAGCTGTCAATCTAGCGTTGGAAGAGAGTCTCCATTCTCTATTTAGAGTCACCTACTCTGCGCAGGTTTGCAAGGTCAGTAACGTGAAAACTTTCAAAAGTGAAATGAACTTACCAGGTTGCCCTATCTCCTCACTTATATTCCTCCATGCGAGGTCCTTTTTACTCCTGTCCCTGTAGAGAAAGCAACTGGTGTCGTATAGCTCGGGGTGATTAGCCACGGCCGTTATCAGCATTTCCTCCATGTCAAATAAAAAATTTTGCCGGACCTGACCCCGTGAACTGGGTCACAGCATCACGTGAAACCACATCACCAGTCTCCGATTGGTTGACGCGCAGCGAATTGACGCCAAAGTTCAGATTTTTCAACTTCACTGGCAGATGCAAAAACATGCGTCACGTGCGAATCCACATAATGCACCACATAAAATGACGCGCGTTTTTTCTGACGCACGTATTTTCTGATACGCGTCAAACGCTTCATTCATGCGAATTTGATGCGCGAATGAGGCAGAAATGCGTTTTCGCAATGCAAAAATGCACATGATGACTTTACATGTAAATCTGACGCCCTTGACGCTTCAAACTCATTTGGTGTGAACGCACCGTAATCCATTGTCAGCTATATTTGGCATTCCTAATGACACAAATCTTTCTGTTTCCTTAAAAAGGGCCCTTGCCATTACTACCTTACCTTATTAACTCGTAGACCCATTTTACTTCAGTGGAAGTTAAGTCCGTCCCCCCCTCTCACAACCACTGGGTGAAGGACATTCTTTTATAACCTACAGAAAAACTTCCATTTTATCTTAAGGGTTCCCTCAGTACCTTCTGGAAAACGTGCCTATTTCAACCCCCCCACACACACACAAGTATGTGAGTGTGTGAGTTTGTATGTTTGGATTTACTGTGTTAGTGGTTTCATGTAGTGGTAGGGACTGAATCCTTGCCTTAGTAATTGTCTTCTGTTCGGACCTCAACTCACCCTTCTTAGCTGCGCCTGCACATCCACAGAGCCATCATCTCGAACAAAACAATCCTTTTACGTCCAGTTAATGTACTCCAATAAAGTACTTAGTCCGCAAGCCGTCCTCAAGCCAACTCTGCCACTAAAAGCCTTTGTTAATTCCTTTCTTGTGTGTATTTCTCCGAATGTTTACATCATTACTTCCAGTTAGCATGCCCTTAATGGCACGCTTCTTCTTCTTGATAATTATTCATGGCTCGCAAATAACGAATTGGTGCGTTACTGCCACCAACTGGTAAGAAGTGTGGATCAGAATCTCATTGAAGGGACTCATGTCCATTTTGGCAAACTACTGTACCAAAATTTCTTATTTTACTGCATCCAAAACTCCCGATTAGAAACTTATCGCACCATCTGCTGGTTGTCTTGGGCCAATACATTTGCATGAGGCATTATAATCTGTCATGGGCTGTCATTATCTGTGGCAAAGTTATCAGAATAGTGTGAAAGGGGGAAATAAAGGGGGCACGGTGGCGCAGGTGGTAGCCTGGCTCACCTCACAGCTAGAAGGTCCCGGGTTCGATTACCGCCGGGGACGCTGTGGGTGTTGAGGGTGTGTTTGTTCCCCCACATCATCGGCACCCACACCCTGGGTGGGGTTGGCGAAAGGGCCTTTCTGTGTGGAGTTTGAATGTTCTCCCCGTGTTCCCTTGAGCAGCTAATGTGAGCTACTCCCACAAAAACATGCATTAGTCCTGGGGCTGTATCCTGGCTGGCCGGGGCGCCCGCGGGGTTGGGGAGGATCTGTCTGGAATAACGTGATCCTTCCACGCGCTATGTCCAGCCGGAGAAACCCCGCCCCGTTGGGTGAAAAGAAGGTCCTGCCCACTCCCCAAGCACGAAGGAGGCTTGGGTTTCAGTGAAGGGCCCCTCCCGGGGCTGGCACCAAGGGAGAGTGGAACCCCAGGACCTGAACTAAGGAGCACTGGGTGATAAATAATGGGAAAAAAACTTGCGGGATAAAAAGAAAAAAAAAAAGAAAAAAGAAAAAAGAAAGGGGGAAATAAAAGGAGGAACATGCGCAAGTAAATGCTCAAGAGAACACTTTGTCTGCAGGGAAAAGCAAAGATTGCAACACAGGTGTTAACAAACTAGCCGAACAAGAGATTGTGGAGGCGATGAAAGCTACACTGTAAGTATTTTTACAGTAAATAACTTTTTTCATGGCATTTTTCTGTTTTAAAAAACATTGTGTATAAAACTGTAAAATTACTGAACATTTTATGTAAATATAAAAACAACATTTTATGTTAAGGTTTCATCCAATAATTACAAAAAACAAATATTTTTTGTTTTTTGACAAACATTTACTGTGAAATAACTATAATTATAGGTAAAACACAGAAACACAGAAGGAACGGAAGATCTGATATAAGAGAACTTTCTATGTTACAGAAAGTAAAAAGTTGATAACAGGACGCAGTGGATGTTCAGCCACTGGGAGCACCAACCCAGTTGATGCCCCCCGTCCAACAGGGCATTCCAGCCAAGCAGGATACCAGACCAGGTATATCTTCTATGGAGAGAAAAACACTGAGAGAACACAAAGTTAACAGTCGAAATAGCAGCATGTACTGTAATACAACTGGGGAGTAGTAGTAGAAAAGGAAGTAGCAGAGTGAAGAAAATTGGTAAGTCTGTCCTCCAGCAGTCTAAGCCTATAGCAGCATAACTACAGAGCTAGCTCAGGATGACCTAAGCCACTCTAACTATAAGCTTTATAGTATCAAACTCTGTATTTGAAAGAGTGGGTAGTTAAAGGTGTATTCCACCCCTAAGTCAAAATTTGGCTTTTGCCGTATTCACCACAGTTAGATAAGTGAGAAAAAAGCCTTTTTTTACCAGCCCCATAATTCCTTCCGATCTGGCAGCAGTCAGTTTGCTTTAGTTTAGCTTAAAGCAATGTAAGTGACTGAAACCCACAAGCATTTTGTGTACAAAAGTGATTAAAATTCATCAATAACGATCGTAATTTTTGCTGGTGAACTCAATCATATCGACTGCAAATGAAAAGTAAGAAGTAGCACCAAGGAATTACAGGAGCCGATTTAGACTTGGGACTACATTACGACAAAGCACCGCTGTAAGCTGCTGCTGAGATGTGCAAGGACATGACGCAGCGGTACCTAAAGCCACCTCTTTTTTTCTCATTAAATATTTTTTCAAGGTTTTTAATCTGATTTTATGGCTTTGTTAAACACAATTTAAATTGCCTTGTATTTAAAGAGCATATACTCTATATAAAGGTGAATAGTTATACAAACAAATTTGCATTTCCTCATCAGGTGTTCGATATAATTTTGCATATGTCTCTGAGACTGGGTGTACCCTGCCTTCACTCTGAAGTAGCTGGGATAGGCTCCAGCACCCCTGCGATCCTGTAAAGGACTAAGTGGGTCTGGAAAATGAAGGAATTAGTGTCTCTGAGTTGCATGTTGACCTGCCCAATATTTACTTAAAGCTACATTGTGTTTTTTTTTAGTTAATTCTTAGCAAAAAACCCTTTGTCCTTTCAAAAATATGTGCTCATTCATGTGTATTTACTTCCACCTACTAATGAAAGTATTCTCGTAAGGGTAGAATAGAATCTGCTATTCAGAATACATACGCGCGAGTCGCACGAATGGCTGTATCCATGTTGAGCCTCCATCTTTGAAATACATTCGCCAACGATGGACATTCTAGCTCCGCCTTTCGCGGTTTGGCTACACTCATTTGCACAGTGACGAATGCCAGAGGGAAATTGTTTACTCGTGACGCGGCAGATTTGAAAGCCTGAAAAAATAGTTTTTATTACTCAACACAAATAAAATTTAGAAAAGAATACAGATTAAAAGAACGGACCTGATCGCTGCATTAAAGTCTGAAAGTCACTAATGATATATTGCCTATTTCCGGGCTATTCTATTGGCGGCCCTCGGGCCAAGTATGGCCCCTGCAGAGCTTTATACCGGCACTCAGAATGTATTTATTATAACCAATGACCATGACTAATTGTACATTCTATCCTGCATTAAAACAGGTAGATTAGAATATACCCGTTTCAGCCGGAGATATATTTTGAGGGACAGTAAATACCAATCAAAAGCCACTGGTCGTGGCGCTGTCTAGTGGAACATTCTGACCTTCCTGGCTGCTTTCGGTTGACTGACAAGTCAGAATGTCGCTCTCTACCGTAAAGAAAAGAAAGCTTGACTCAGAAAATAGACAGTTCAACAAGGAATGGACAAAGCAATATGCGTTTATCGCTGTTGATGTGAATCCCGTGTGCTTAATCTGCAACGTGTGTAAAGAGTATAATTTGAGAAATCATTTCAACACACCACATGCTGACTTTAACGCTACTTTTCCACCGGGCTCTGCTGCTGGCAGGCAGAAGATATCGGGACTTACATTTTGTTATGAGCAGAGACGGCTTGTACAGATCAAGAGAGAGCAACGACGGCATCGTTACGAGTGGCATGGATATTGGGAAAAAAGAAAAAGCCATTTACAGACTCAGAAGCACTCAAGGAATGTATGCTGGCAGCCATTGATGAGGTGGTAACAGATGAGAAAATACGTAAAAGCGTCATTGATTCGATCAAACAAATTCCAATATCTGACACGTCAAATATCAGGAGAGTGGAGTCCCTTGCTGGGGATGTTTTTGAGATGCTTTTGGACAGTCTGAGGAAGGCTGAGGTGATGTCTTTGGCCGTGGACAAATCGAGAGATAACAATGATGTTGTGCCTCTATGTGCGATTTTTTGATGGAGAATGTTTTCGCGAGGATCTGCTTGGACTTATTCCCCTGGAGGGGCAGACCACTGGTGAAATTTTATTCAGCAAAATTACTGCATTCTTTGAGGAGAACAACTTGGATTTGGCGCGCGTTAATATGCTGGTTAGGGATGGTGCGCCTTCGATGCTCAGCAGGGATCAGGGGCTCGCCGCGAGGATGGCAGAAGTGGCTCCGCAGATGAGATCACTACATTGCCTGATCCACCAAAGCCTCCTGTTTGCCAAACTTAGTGGTGAGTTAAAAGAGACCATAGATTCTGTCATGGCGATTATGTTCGTTGCACCTCCAGTTTACAGCATCGTCTTTTCTGCAAGCTGCTAACTGATGTGTCTCCTGAATACAAAGATTTGCTCATTCACAATGACATTAGATGGCTTAGCAAAGGTAATGCACTGAAGCGTTTTTGGGAACTTAGAGAGGAGATTCTATTGTTTCTGCAGTTTTCAAAAATGAAAAAAGCTAGCAGGTTTCTGTCTCTGATGGGAAATGATGAGTTTAATGCCACTGTTTGCTTTTTGAGTGATGTTTTTCATCATCTGAATCTGTCATGGTTCCAGGGTGTTTGTGTTTTGTTAATTTTCCTTATTTAGTTCTATTATGTTTTAGTTGTTCTTTGTCTCCCTCTGGTGGTCTTGTGTTTGGTTGCAGTTGTTTGTGTTAATCTCTTTTCCCCAAGTTCATACTTATCCTTCATTAGTCCCAGTGGTTATATTTTATTCCTCCTTTTGTTTTCCGGTGTTTCATTAGATTCCCTTCCAGATTTATCTTTAGTTTCTTAAGAGTCTTCTGTCTCCCAGTTGATTACTTCCACCTGCTCTCTACCTCCCACCTGCATCTGCTCCCACTAATTGATCATTGGTCTTCTCAGTCACTTCCTCATTTCCTCCTTAGTATAAATTCGGTTCTCTTTCAGTCACTACTCGCTGGTCCGTTGCCATTCTTCCCTCTCTGGTTCCTGCCTTCCTGATTGCCCGTCTGGTTCCTGTTTTTTTCCCGTTTGCTGCCTTTTTGATCCTCCTGAGTTATGTAAGTTCCTTGTCCTTGTTTTCATTAAATCATTTTGTTTATACTTGCTGCATTTTGGGTCCTCCTTAACGTCAAAACATGACAGAACGGACCAGCCAGTTACTGGACCCAGCAGCTGACCTCACTGAGAATGACTGGAACAGACTGCATGTAACAGTAAAACTCTTTCATGACACCATGGCTGGGTCGCCCGATCCACAGACCAGGCTAAGGGTTGCAGAACTCAGTATTTGCCAACTTTTGAGACTGCAGCCCTATTTAAAGAAGCCAGGGCTGGAGGAGATGCTGGAGGATGCTGAATTCCATCGTCATCAGGCAATTGCAGAACTTCCTGACCCACAGACCTCTACATCAGTTCCCTCGTCCATCTGCGTCCCACGTTATTTGTTTGACTCCCAGTATGCACCAAGTGACAGTTCATCTCCGCCCATGGTTCCAGAACCTTCCCCAGCCACCAAGCCATGCCGTAACCGTCGCTGCAATAGAAAGAAGTCCGTTCCTACCATGCAGACCTCACCACCATCCAGCACTCTAGTATCTAGTCCACCTCAGGTCAAGGAGGATGAACTTTTTGAGTTTTTTTACGGGGACAGAACAGACTATTTTTGTTTTACTGAGTGTCCACCAGCTTCCCAGCCGGCTTTCGCTTGGCCCCAGCCAGCAGTCGTTCCCTTGGGGTGCCAGCCGCAGCAACCCGCTGACTCCTCCAGTGGGTTCCAGCCCACTGATGACTCCGCAGAGGGTGTTCCAGAGGACACACCCCTGGTTCCTGTTCCTGTCTCCGCAGGGGGGGTCCCGAGCGACTCGCCCTTGGCTCCTGTTTCCGCCAGGGGTGTCTGGGAGGACACGCCTCTGATTCCTGGCTCCGCAGAGGGTGTCCTGAAGGACACGCCTCGGGCCCCAGACTCCGCCGAGCGTGTGCAGGGAGACACGCCTCGGGCCCCAGACTCCGCCGAGCGTGTCCAGGGAGACCCGCCTCGGGCCCCAGACTCCGCCGAGCGTGTCCAGGGAGACCCGCCTCGGGCCCCAGACTCCGCCGAGCGTGTCCAGGGAGACCCGCCTCGGGCCCCAGACTCCGCCGAGGGTGTCCAGGGAGACACGCCTCGGGCTCCAGACTCCGCCGAGGGTGTCCAGGGGGACACGCCTCGGGCTCTTGACTCCGCCGAGGGTGTCCAGGGGGACACGCCTCGGGCTCCAGACTCCGCCGAGGGTGTCCAGGGGGACACGCCTCGGGCTCTTTACTCCGCCGAGCGTGTCCAGGGAGACACGCCTCGGGCCCCAGACTCCGCCGAGCGTGTCCAGGGAGACACGCCTCGGGCCCCAGACTCCGCCGAGCGTGTCCAGGGAGACACGCCTCGGGCCCCAGACTCCGCCGAGCGTGTCCAGGGAGACACGCCTCGGGCCCCAGACTCCGCCGAGGGTGTCCAGGGGGACACGCCTCGGGCTCTTGACTCCGCCGAGGGTGTCCAGGGAGACACGCCTCGGGCTCCAGACTCCGCCGAGGGTGTCCAGGGGGACACGCCTCGGGCTCCAGACTCCGCCGAGGGTGTCCAGGGGGACACGCCTAGGGCTCTTGACTCCGCCGAGGGTGTCCAGGGGGACACGCCTCGGGCTCCTGACTCCGCCGAGGGTGTCCAGGGGGACACGCCTCGGGCTCCAGACTCCGCCGAGGGTGTCCAGGGGGACACGCCTCGGGCTCCAGACTCCGCCGAGGGTGTCCAGGGGGACACGCCTAGGGCTCTTTACTCCGCCGAGGGTGTCCAGAAGGATACGCCTCGGGCTCTTGACTCCCCCGAGAGGTTCCCGAGGGACACAGCCTTGGGGTCAGCACGTCGCCGACGGCCTCCACGCCGTCTTCTTGTTCCTCGTCGCCGGCCCCCAAGCCACAAGGTCCTGCTCCGCAGCCGGCCCCGAAGCCACAAGGTCCTGCTCCGCAGCCGGCTCCGCAGCCGGCCCCGAAGCCACAAGGTCCTGCTCCGCAGCCGGCCCCCAAGTCTCCTGGTTCCTCGTCGCCGGCCTCCTCGTCTCCTGGTTCCTCGTCGCCGGCCTCCTCGTCTCCTGGTTCCTCGTCGCCGGCCTCCTCGTCTCCTGGTTCCTCGTCGCCGGGCCCCCGGGTTCCTGCTCTTTCGTCGCCGGCCTCCTCGTCTCCTGGTTCCTCGTCGCCGGCCTCCTCGTCTCCTGGTTCCTCGTCGCCGGCCTCCTCGTCTCCTCGTTCCTCGTCGCCGGCTCCTCGTCTCCTGGTTCCTCGTCGCCGGCCTCCCGGGTTCCTGCTCTTTCGTCGCCGGCCTCCCGTGTTCCTGCTCTTTCGTCGCCGGCCTCCCGTGTTCCTGCTCTTTCGTCGCCGGCCTCCCGGGTTCCTGCTCTTTCGTCGCCGGCCTCCCGGGTTCCTGCTCTTTCGTCGCCGGCCTCCCGGGTTCCTGCTCTTTCGTCGCCGGCCTCCCGGGTTCCTGCTCCTTCGTCGCTGGCCTCAGGACTTTAGTCTCTTGTTTTTGTTTTGGACTCTTACCCTCCTTCCGAGGCCCCCTCCGCCCACCCTGGTTGGGGGTGTTTTTTGTTTTGGACTCTTGCCCTCCTTCCGAGGCTTCCTCCGCCCACCCTGGTTGGGTGTGTTTTTTGTTTTGGACTCTTAGGGGGCGTCTGGTATCCGCCCTTGAGGGGGGGTCCTGTCATGGTTCCAGGGTGTTTGTGTTTTGTTAATTTTCCTTATTTAGTTCTATTATGTGTTAGTTGTTCTTTGTCTCCCTCTGGTGGTCTTGTGTTTGGTTGCAGTGGTTTGTGTTAATCTCTTTTCCCCAAGTTCATACTTATCCTTCATTAGTCCCAGTGGTTATATTTTATTCCTCCTTTTGTTTTCCGGTGTTTCATTAGATTCCCTTCCAGATTTATCTTTAGTTTCTTAAGAGTCTTCTGTCTCCCAGTTGATTACTTCCACCTGCTCTCTACCTCCCACCTGCATCTGCTCCCACTAATTGATCATTGGTCTTCTCAGTCACTTCCTCATTTCCTCCTCAGTATAAATTCGGTCCTCTTTCAGTCACTACTCGCTGGTCCGTTGCCATTCTTCCCTCTCTGGTTCCTGCCTTCCTGGTTGCCCGTCTGGTTCCTGTTTTTTTTTTTTTTTTTCCCGTTTGCTGCCTTTTTGATCCTCCTGAGTTATGTAAGTTCCTTGTTTTCATTAAATCATTTTGTTTATACTTGCTGCATTTTGGGTCCTCCTTAACGTCAAAACATGACAGAATCAGCTCAACATGGAGTTGCAGGGTAGAGATAAAACAGTTTCGGAACTGGTGGAGAAACTTCATGCTTTTCTAAGAAAAATCTCACTCTTCTCCGCTTATCTTTGTCCTGGGAAGATGCTCCACTTCCCCACATTAAAGAAATCTGACCTGCAAATTACCAAGGTGATGTCAGGCTTCATTTAATCCCTGAAAAATAATTTTGCCACCAGGTTTAATGATTTTACCATCTCCAATGAAGGGATGAGATTTAAGGACCCTTTGTGTGTGAATGTTGAGTCAAATGTTGCATTGAAAGGAAAGGAGCTAGTACCATCATTTGATGAGGGTTTATTACAATTGGAACTCATTGACATTCAGTCATCAGATGACTTACGACAATCATTCCACCAGGCAGGTTATAAAAATTTTTGGACCAGTGTAGTAAGCCGAGAGAAATTTCCACACTCAAGGGCTCTTGCTTTTTTTCTTTTGACAATGTTTGGCTCAACATACACCTGTGAGTCGTCATTCTCGATTTCGATTAAAACACATATTCGCATATCCTGCAACACTGCGTGCGCATTGCCCTGACAACATATACACCTGGCTTCACTGTTCTTGCGAAGTCACAAAACTGCCATTTCTCACATTAGATGCCAAATGACAGGCAAGATAACATGCATGTTAGTCAAGGAAGTAGTGAGAATTGATTCTTGGAACATTGGGTTGCAATTCACATGTTAATCAATTCCATAGTTTTAGGGGTTTTTTTTCTTGATGTAGTATGGCTCAGCTGAACTGAATATTAAGGTATGTGCTGAAATGTAAGTTTAGGTAGATAAAAAAATATAAAGAGAGGTATTGTGGAAGAAATGTAATGTTAAGAATTATCTTTTCTGTGTAGTTCACATACTGATAGTAACTGATAGTTACTATGTGTCTTTTCTTTATGATATGGTGACCAATCTGATTATGCGTCACTGTATGAATTTAGGTCAGGACAAACCTGCTGATTCAGACTCTTACAGCCTGGGTTGGCATGGCAACTCTCTTTTACGTCTAAGAACGTCCTGACATACATTGATTATACTTCTATATCAAATCTTCTACGCCTAATGAGTCAAATCCTTACCGACTGAGAAATGTTTGTTTGTAACATCATAGGTGATAGGCTCATGATTACTGAACCTATATAATCCTGTGTCTTGTTTTGGAAGGCAGGTCAGTATCGCATATTTTCTCTGTTAACGGTGTACCTCCTCGTTTGATCAACCAAGTCTGTATTAAAACCTCCGAGTAGCTGAAGGAATCTCTTTCATCTCTTTTATTAAAGAACTTCGATAACATGAGGTTAACTAAGGGACTGTTGTTGATTCTGTTCTTATGTTAGCAGCGTAATGGGTTAGGTGACTATTGTTGAAAGCATTTTGAGATGTTTTGCCCGGATGAAGTGCTATGCACTTTTACATCGTTCTAATCGGTAGCACACTGTGCAGTTTTGTTTCATATTTGTTGATACACTTGGATTTTAAGTTGTCGGTTAAATTAATAAAAATGTAAACAACTGATATGGCTCACCTAAACTGTGTGCAGTTTGGAATACACTGCTGTGATTAAATACCATGCACTATGTTATTATAATTCCTTTCTGTACCATACTATGCACTTTCGTTTCATTTTTATTGTTGGAGATATAGTTGATATTTCCTGTCACTTCAACAACTGCAATCTTAAATATCTGTGATATGGCTAACCTGGATTGATTGTTAAGATGTCTTGATTTATCTTCAAAATCGACTAAAGTTATAACAATATTATTCCATGTCTTGATTTATGTGCATATTTTTTCTGAATTTCGAAAATAGAGTATTTTGACTTCTTAGGTATGTTGATGTAATTTCTGTCTCTCTGTTGGATAAAGAAATTATTGATTACGCGTGTTCTCCGGCCCATAACTTTGCCTCAGATTCATGATCTGGCCCCAGTTCCAAATTAATTGAATAGCCTTGGCCTATTCGATGCATGTGGGCTACCATAGCTGCAATACCTATTCTGAACTGCGTGGCGCTAAAGAGTAAAGCTTTTTAAGATAAGATAAGATTGCCCACCTGGGCTAACACCTGAGCTAACGCAAGTGCTAAGAGCTGAGTTAGCACCTGGGCTAGCTACTGGGAACAGAGCTAATTACTGGGAACAGAGCTGATTATACAGTCTGACAGCAGCTGGAAGGAACGACCTGTGGTGTCTCTCCTTCAGACACCGTGGATGGAGGAGTCTGTTGCTTAACGAGCTGTTCAGTGATGTTACTGTGGCATGCATAGGGTGAAGAGCATTGTCCATCATAGATGGTGTGCGGCAAGCCTGAAGAGGGCGACAGAGAGCAAATATCATGAAAGTTCCGGACTATGGCTTTAAATCATGCTGTTAAAATGGGAAGAATCGATGAGAGAATTGTTATTGTACGTCTCAGTATTTCTTGGATCATGACTGGTCAATGAGGCTGTCACTCAGAAAACTGACCAATGACGGCTGTGCGTGCGGTTATTTTGAAAATACGTCAGTTCGCGGCGCGCTCCTTCTATGAAAGGCTGTTGCGCCAGACGGAGCGAACGGATGTCTGGAAGCTGTGAAAAGGAAAGGTAAGATATGCTGGCCCTCCTTATAGAACTGACATACTGTTGTAAAGTTATTCGATAAGTAACATAATGTAGCTCGGTGAGAGTAAAATGCACTCTCAACATCGTCTGGTCTAAAGTTTTGTCTACAGGTCTGTTTGCGTACACAACATTAATGTGTTGTAAGTCAGAAACTTTTTTGAAAGATCGTAGAAATAGTTTAATACATGCGGTGGTCGTACTATTTATTTTTCTTAAATCTGTGCATGAGGGCATCAGGAAAAACAAGTCAGCACATTGCAATGTTTTATTTTATTATTTGTTCAGAGACCTCACTCAGTGGTCAACCTCTTCATCATGGAGTCGCCGTCTGTTGAAGTCAAGCACAACACAATGCAGAAGAGCAACAAATATTATAATATACATACAAGTGAAAACAGACTGGTTTCACAGCCTTGGAGTTTCACTGCACTAAGGTAAACTACATGCATATTTGTTAATAATACTGATATTATGCATTTTAATATGGGCTGCAGCTGCACGGTGGTGTGGTGGTTAGCCCTGTCCCCTCACAGCAAGAAGGCCCTGGTTCGAATCCAGCTGGGTTGTTTTTGTGTGGAGTTTGCATGTTCTCCTGGTGCAGGTGTTGGTTTTCTCCGGCTTCCTCCCACACTTGATAGGTTGATTATTGAATCTAAGTTGTCCCTTAGGTGTGAGTGTGTGGTTGTCTGTCTGTCTGGGGCACTGTGATGGACTGGAGAACTGTCAAGGGTGTAGATGCCCTCACCCTGTGGTGGCTGGCGTGGGTTTCAGCACCCCCGCGACCCTGAACAGCACTAGTTGTAGCTGAAATTCTCCTTTACTTAGCTACAAGTTGTGATCCTCTCTAGCCTCTGGATATAAAGTGGAAGTGTAAATACAGCTTAAAATCAAAAACCTATGGGATTCAAGCAAACAAATAACCACAAAAATTGTTATTACATCTTATGTCATTTTTGCAGCTAAATTATTATGTTGAAAGCTATCTCATGCCACATATTTTTGTATGTTGGAGTATGCAATATAGGTTATGTATGGTTTATTTTACCTTCCTGTTGACTGGGAAAGTACTGCAACACAGATTTCCTGTGAAACTCCCATCTGGTTTTTGTGGACAAAGGAACTTGACATGACCTCCATTTACAGAAATCACTGTCTTAATGTTTGATATTGACTATTTCTTTTAGAATGTGTCTTTTTAGGGATCTTTTAGTAATTTTACGTTTGCGTGTATCCACGGATTCAATAAATATCCTATTGATCACTGACCATTTGGAGGACGATTATTCTAGACCTGAAATGTTTCACTGTCACCTCTGGTAGGATTCACTGCTTTTGAGAAAGGTTTTAGTTTCACTTATACTGTGAATGATAGATTTTAAATTAATACTACTGCGTGTAGAAAATATAGCTGCAATGTACCGAGCACCAGTAGATGGATGAATTTTGCATTCGTAGTGTAAAATGTATACTTTGCAGCTTGTATTTTTAAAAGTGTGTCTTAAATTTTATTGTATATTGTTTGATTGAAATAATTTTATGGGACAAAAAGTAGAATAATAGAAGTGTTTTCCTGTAGAGATATTTAAAATGTCCCATTTATTGATAGAATTAAATTGAATATTTTAGAAAACAATGAATTGTTTTGTATTTTCATTTTGAAAAGTTTTGCATAGTTAATTTTTATGTAGAAATATTTTCAAGGATCTTTAGTTTTGTAACTTATTGGAAAGTATTTAATTGTAATAATTTAGTAAAAGTAACTGAAATTAATATTCTCTGAGCATTATCACTTTATTACGGTAAATGAGTTAAATCCTATTATTACAGTAAAAAAATTGAAAAAAAAATTGTACTTTAGAAATTTACGCAAAGTCACTTAATGTAAGGTGTTAGCCAGTAATATTACAGTGATCTGTCTCTAAAGGAATTGTATTTTCCTCTATAAATGTAGGCATATTCACTAATTGTAATGTGATTGACAGAAATATTACAGTAGTGCAGTGCCGGGGGCCCCTCGTCCGCCGGTCCCTTGTCGGGTCCCTGCTGGGCGGTGGGGTGCCCCTGGGCCCCGGCTCCCCCGGTCCACTCCCTGGCGCGGCCGGCTGCCGGCGGGGCCCATGGGCTCGTCACTGCTGCCCCCCGGGCCCCTGCGTAGTGGCCGCTGGATGTTCCCCTGGGGTTCTACTTTGCTCCTCTCTTGGGGGATGCGGTCGGCCCCGCCCGGGTCCACCTGGGGCTCTGGCGGTCCTTTGGACGTCTTTGCTCCGATCTCCTTCATGTCTGCATCGATTCCTGGGAGATGGATTGATGTCTGCTCACACTAACTATCGAGCACTCTTATGGAGAAACCTTATATGCACCAGCATGCTAACACACACACATAGATGTGGGGTCTCTGGTGTTTAAGGAAATATTCTTGGGCTGAGGTTATCATTACTAGAGCTTGATTAATCGGTACCATGAGTTTTTCTGTGACATTGTTGTTGTATTTTTATATCTATTTTTGTGTGATGTGGTTGTGTAATTCTTAGTTCACAATGTTTGGTTGGTTTTGTCCATGTTCCTTTTTTCATGTTTTGTTTTGTTTTTCCCCCTCTCTCTGCCGTCCTGTGGGTATGGAGGCAGACTTCAATGTCTTCCTGTGTTTTCTTTGTTTCCGTTCCTCTCTTGTATTTTCAACTCACCCTCTCTCACAACATTTTGTTTCCTACCGGTCTTCTTCATCTTCCTTCTTTCTTCTCCTTAATTTTCCGTCTCCGTGTCCATAACATCACGAAATAAAAACCCCAACAATTCATAATAAAGATTTTTCACACATAAATCAAGTGGAGTACTATAGCAAAAGCTGTACTGCTCCGCTTGTGAAAGTAAATCTGTTGGGCTTCTACTTGGTACTCAGACACCAATTCTGGGCTCCACACTGCCAAACAGGACACGTAAAAAAAGTAAAAAATAAATAAATAAATAAAATAAAATCAAAATGAATTGTTTTGTATTTTCATTTTGAAAATTTGTATATAGTAAATTTTTATGTAGAAATATTTTCAAGGATCTTTAGTTTTGTAACTTATTGGAAAGTATTTATTTGTAATAATTTAGTAAAAGTAACTGAAATTAATATTTTCTCTGAGCATTATCACTTTATTCCGGTAAATGAGTTAAATCCTATTATTACAGTAAAAAAATTTAAGAAAAATTTGTACTTTAGAAATTTACGCACAGTCACTTAATGTAAGGTGTTAGCCAGTAATATTACAGTGATCTGTCTCTTAAGGAATTGTATTTTTCTCTATAGTTGTAGGCATATTCACTAATTGTAATGTGATTGACAGAAATATTACAGTAATCAATCTGTAAAAATGTGGTATCTTCCTGTAGAAACATAAGCATAGGCACTAATTGTAAGGTGTTTGACAGTAATTTTAGAGTAAACAATCTGTAAAATTAAGGCATTTTCTTTTAGAAATATAATCATAGGCAGTTATTGTAAGGTGTTTGACAGTAATTTTAGAGTAAACAATCTGTAAAATTAAGGTATTTTCCTGTAAAAATATAAGCATAGGCACTAATTGTAAGGTGTTTGACAGTAATTTTACAGTAAACAATCAGTAAAATAATGATATTTTCATGTAATTTTTTGTTTGTTTGACCATAACACAGGGTAAAACTGTAAAATAACAATATTTCACTCTAAAAACAGGAATTTACTGTAAATTAATTGTTTTTGCACGTTACTTGAATTACAGTATTTTACCTTAATTTTACGGTATTTGGTTGGCAACCATAGCTGACAGTAATTTACCGTTTTTTTACAATTTAAATTTTTTAAAGTGTAGCATAATTGCTGAAATAAAAGAGGTACGCGCAGATGTGAAAAAAGAAGTTGGGGAGGCAAAGGGACTACTCAAAAGAGAACTATCAGACTTTAGAGAAGAGATAAAGAAGAAGCTCAGTTCTATCAACACTGACTTGAAAGAAACGGCTCAAAGGATCGAGGAGACTGAGTAGAGAGTGGCTGAAATGGAAGAAATTAGTGCTGATGTAAAAGATGTGCTCTCCCACACATTGGAACTGCAAGACCCCCTCCAGGCAAGGCTAACAGACCTAGAGGCACGGTCACAAAGAAACAATATACATATACGCTGTATACTGGAGGGAGCGGAAGGAACTAATATGTTGGAATTTACTGACAGTTTTATTAAGATGGTGCTGGCGCTCCCCTGACACGCCACTCGGAATACCAAGATGCCACCGCTCATTGGGTCCCAATTCTCCACGGTAATCTAACCCGAGATCTGTTATCATATGTTTTCTTGAGTCTAAGACCAAACAGCTTTTGCTTCGGTCCGCCTAGGCTAAAAAAAGACATTCAGTACCTAAGGAGACGTGTGTTCTTTGAGCAAGACTACACCAGCAACACCCTGGCGAAGAGAAAAGCGTATGCCTCTATTAGAAGACCCTTAAAAGAAAAAGACCTTATTTCATCACAGATACTTCATCCGGGACGCCAGATGAAGTATCTGGGTTGAAATAAATGGGATGAAGTAAATGGGGTTTAAACACTCATATCCCTCCTCACTCAAAGAAAGTAAGGCAAGAAGAGTAGTTCTCTTCCCAAATTAGAGATACTGAAGGACAATACATACTGGTGAAAAGCTTTATTGACCACAAAGAGATTACATTACTAAATGCCTATAGACTGCCAGGAAGTGGTGGACAACTGATTAAAAAGTTTTTCGACTTGTTATGTACTGAGACGTCTGGGGTGTTGATATGTGGGGCTGACTGGAACATTCCCCTTAATCCATCATTAGATTCCTCAACTGGAACAAAAAAGATGTTACCTGAAGTAACATTAAAAAACTGCTCAAAGAATTAGGCATGATAGACGTATGGAGAGATCTCCATCGAGTTGAAAAATGCTTCACCTTTTTTCCCACTCCCACTCAATGTTTTCTAGACTGGATTACTTTTTTATACTTAATTCAGACAGACACATGATTATTGACTGTGACATAGGAGTCAGGGACATTTCAGATCATGCTGGGGTTTACTTGACTTTACATTTGGACATTAAACATAAAGAGAGTCTTTGGAGACTCAACTCCAGTGTCCTTAATGAAACAATGGAGATATTTCACCCAGTGTGAAGCTGAAACTGCTCAAGTTACATTCTGCTGGGACTACTGCAATTCCAACAAGCAAGTATTTTCTGGAGAAACCCTTAGCTGATATTACAGAGCAGTTTAAACAACATCATTACTGTAGAGTTTGTACTAAGTACATTGGTTCTGTTTAAAAAGGGGGACCACAGACTGTGCAGTAAGTCTGGCTTGTTTCCAGTGAGAGTTGGACTCCGCCAAGGTTGCCCTTTGTCACCGATCCTGTTCCTAACTTTTATGGACAGGATCTCTAGGCGCAGCCAAGGCGTTGAGGGGATCCGTTTTGGTGGCCTCAGGATCGGGTCTCTGCTTTTTGCAGATGACGTGGTCCTGTTGGCTTCATCGGAACGTGATCTACAGCTTTCGCTGGAGCGGTTCACAGCCGAGTGTGAAGCGGCAGGGATGAGAATCAGCACCTCCAAATCCGAAGCCATGGTCTTGAGCCGGAAAAGGGTGGGGTGCCTTCTCCGGGTCGGGGATGGGGTCCTTCCCCAAGTGGAGGAGTTTAAGTTTCTGGGGGTCTTGTTCACGAATGAGGGAAAAATGGAGCGGGAGATCGATAGACAGATTGGTGGGGCATCTGCAGTTATGCGGGCGCTTTACCGGTCTGTCGTGGTGAAGAGAGAGCTGAGCCGAAAGGCGAAGCTCTCGATTTACCGGTCGATCTACGTTCCTACCCTCATCTATGGTCACGAACTCTGGGTGGTGACCGAAAGAACGAGATCCCGGAAACAAGCGGCTGAAATGAGTTTCCTCCGCAGAGTGTCTGGGCTCTCCCTTAGAGATAGGGTGAGAAGCTCAGTCATCCGGAGGGGGCTCAGAGTAGAGCCGCTGCTTCTCCACATCGAGAGGAGTCAGTTGAGGTGGCTCGGGCATCTGGTCCTGGATGCCTCCCTGGTGAGGTGTTTCAGGCACGTCTCACCGGGAGGAGGCCCAGGGGAAGGCCCAGGACACGCTGGAGGGACTATGTTTCTCGGGTGGCCTGGGAGCGCGTTGGGGTTCCTCCCGAGGAGCTGGAACAAGTGGCTGGGGAGAGGGAAGTCTGGGTCTCTTTGCTTAGGCTGCTGCCCCCGCAACCCGACTCCGGATAAGCGGAAGAAAATGGATGGATGGATGGATGGTTAAGAAACTCAAATGTTTGGAAGATGAACACATGAAACATAAAAATGAAGACACTCTTAAACAGTTACTGTTTACAAAATGGGCCCTTGAATGAATGAATGAATTTTATGAGAATCAAATAGAAAAGGAAGCCAAATTTGTTAAACAGACCTACTTTGAAAATGGCCCTAGAGCTAAAAAAACTACTTGCTTGGAGGACACACAAGCAACAGGCCAACAGATACATACTGTACATAAGATAAAGAACCCACAGATAAATAAGACCCAATCCAATTTGGAAGAAATAAAAAAATCCTTTGTTGCGTATTACTCAAATCTATATGACCAGCAACCAGCAGCGGATTTAACTCCCGTAGACAATTTCCTGGCCTCTTTAGATTGACCTTCTATTGGCACAGAACAAAATAAGACACTAACATGACAAATAACAGAGGAAGAAATCAACATAACTATATCAAAGTTGAAGGGGAACAAAATGCCAGGTCAGGATGGTTTACAAAGCTTTTAGACATGTTATTACACCGTTACTGAAATCTTGCTTTAACTATGTTCTGGAGGGCGGTACAATACTAGTATCATGGAAACAAGCTCTTATCTCTGTATTACCAAAACCTGGAAAAGACTAAACTGAATGAAGCTGCTTCAGACCTATATCAGTACTTAACATAGACTATAAAATATTTGCAGCAATACTGGCCAAACGTTTAGAAAACATAATTCCCGAAATTATAGATACTGATCAGACAGGATTTGTAAGAAATAGGCAAACACATGACAATGTACAACAGGCACTTCATCATATTAATCATATGAAAAACACAGAGTTCTCAGCCTTGACGCAGAAAAGGCCTTCGATTCCGTCAGATGGGAGTTTTTATATTCATTACTAAAACGTTTTGGCTTTAATAACCAGATGATCAGCTGTCTGAAATCTTTATATAACTCTCCCATAGCCAGGATAAAGGTGAATGGTGACTTCTCGGATTCAGTTCCTCTTAAAAGAGGTTGCAGACAGGGCTGCCCTCTTAGCCCGGCTCTGTTTGCATTGTTTATTGAACCGCTGGCACAAGCCATTCAAGAATGTGAGGAAGTTGTGGCACGAAGTATAAGTTCTGTCTTTATGCAGATGGTGTCCTGGTGACCCTTACTGAACGCAATATTAGTCTACCAACACTATTATCATCACTATTGCTTAATACATCTGGCTCATATTCTGGTTATAAATTAAACCTTCACAAAACTCAAATTCTTACCTTTAATTATAAACCAAACAAAACTCCTAAAGGGTAATTGGAATAATAACCAAATTAATTTGTAACCAGAACTATACCCCCCAAAAAGTCAACATTAAAGCAGACCTGAACCAATGGTTGCTAATGCCAATGAATATGCAAAACATGTTTGAACTAATAAAAATTACAACATTACCTAAACTGCTGTATCTATACCTGGCACTGCCTGTTGAGGTGCCCTCCAAGCAATTTATTGAATGGAATAGAATGATTTCAGATTTTATTTGGTACAGGCCAAGAATAAAGTATGAGACACTGCAATTAGCTAGAAATGAAGTGGTATGGCTCTTCCATACCTTGAAAATTATTATAAGGCTGCGCAGCTTAGTCTTGATAGCATGGTGTGATCCAACATGTGATGCCAAGTGTAAAGAAATAGACCACGTGGAAATTTATGTCCTTCTCCCGGCTATTCTTGGGGATAAAACATTATTGCAATCACTTCTAAACAAAACATCCAACTTGATAAAAGTACCACTGAGCATCTGGCTTAGGGAGACAAAACGGCTGAAAGAGATGCAAAAATACTACGCTGGCCAGCATATGACACAGAATTTTCCCCTGCAAAAATTTATAGGTTTAAATATTGGTGCAACTTTGGCATTACCGCATATTGGAAAATATCACCCGAAAAAGGATTAAACTTTTCAACAAATGTCAGATAGTTATAATCTGGGGAAGGCTGACTTCTTTAGGTATCTTCAATTAAGACATCACTTTAATACAGATATTGTGTCCAAGGAGAGAAAGTGTTTATTACAAATCTTTATAGATGAATGTGTTGTGAAACAGAGTGAGCGAATTTTTGTCTGGTTTACATAACTATCAATAATTATGATCAATAATTTAATATTAATATAATTATTGTTGAAGTTAAAGTTTGAATCTATTAATTAATGTTTGGGGCACCAGCTTCTTCCCGGAGCACTTGTAATTCCAGACACCCAGTTTCTTCTGAAAGGTATAAATTCAAACGCCATGAACAATAATTGTATGCATACACCAAGTAATCACAGAAAACTTGTCTTTAAGCTAAGGGAAATTTATTGAGAAAATAGATCAACCTTACAGCCAAAACATTTCGTCAATAATTCCCATCTATTCTAAAGCATGCAACTAACTACTACCGATCTTAGAAAACGAAAAATGTGTGAAAATTAATCAACGCAATTAACACCAAGGGGATCAGGGACAAACAGATGGCTTCCCATTGGGGAGGGGAGGGTTTGTTCAGAAAGGGAGGTGGCTGACCCGTTACTCCAGGGGCTCAAGTAAGAAATAGCCTGTAGGACAAGGGCCATAAACATATCTCTGGGCCAAGATGGAGGGAAACACACGGCATGTAAGGGGACAATGGGCCATAAAACTAGCTTTGGCTAAAATAGGGCAGAGCACATGATGGGAATTGTCCATGTGGAAGGCCACAGCTTTAACTAACAGACAAAGAACAATGGAGTTAACATTTGATCTAACAGACCATCTAATGCAGGTCGAACCGAGCCCGACTCTGCCGACCAGGTGATCAGAGAGCAAGAGAGAGGGTAGAACGAGGAAAAGAGAACGAGTGGGATCCACTCAGGATAAAAACCAGTTTAAAACACACAGCAAATAATAGAGCTCACAAACGTATGCATGCGGCGACGCTAAATGAGTCAACAGGTTCAGTGCTTAAAACCCCTTTAACCAACAATGAACGAGCTCTAACTTGTCCGAACTATATTTTCCCTATTTATCTGTCCAGGTACAAGATTAGGATAATTGAACCGGTTTAGTCCTACTTTGGTTTGAGGGAGGTCCAGTCCACAAAGAGGGGAGCAAAATGTGTCCATAGTTGAGCAGATGCTGGGTAGACGGTTGTACTATGAAGGTTTTAAAAGTGGTTTCATTCCCGCCCCGGAGGTCAGAAGTCACATGGATTCATTGATGAATAGCGTGTCTCCTTGCATTGCCAAGCAACAATGGGAAAGACCAAGCGTTGGTTGCTGGAGACCCCTTTTATAAACTTTGTGATGTCATTGTTGGCCATTGCCAATGGGAATGAGTTGGGGTCACAGCTAGGAATACTGGGAAATGCAGTCTGTTCAGTTCCTTTGTGGAAAATGGATTCACAACACATGTAAAGGGAAACTGACAAAAAAGCAGATCTCTACAACCTACTCAATACTACAGACAGAAAGGAAACTGTCAACCATGTACATTAAATGCAGATGGGGGAAAGAGGCCGGAATACATCTATCTGAAGAATCCTGGTCTAATATATGTAAAACCATAACCACTACTTCAAGCTCTGACTCATGGAGAGAGTTCTCTTGGAAAAATACTCTGAGTTTTTTTTTAATCACCCCTATGATTAAAGAACTCCAAAGTAAAAATGTTGAGCGTGGTAAATGTTGGAGGAAATGTGGATATTCCACTTCCATATTTTTTGGAACTGTCCAAAAATCACCTCCTACTGGACAGAAGTGGTTGAAAACACCAAGCAGATAACTGGGTTGCAGCTTGAGGGGAGCTTTGATGTCTTTTATTTAGGCAACATTCCAAATGGAATGAGGAAACAAGACAGATACCTGCTGCAGATATTACAGGCGGCCAGCAAAAAGACCATAACACGTAAATGACTGGACGAAGAACCTCCAACTGGGCTGGACTGGACATAAATAATACACGAAATTCTGTAATATATGAACATTACTGGAAGAAATGGAATTGTTTCCTTTCTAAGAAATGTCTTTAGAGCTTAGGGGTATCCCTTGTTGTGCCACAGATAGGTAGGATTTGGCTATAAATAATTGCTTAGGGCAATTATTAATTAGATTAATAATTTGATGTCAAAATTATCAAGTTTGGGGTATCACCTGGAATTCAGGAATATCAATAGCCAAATTGTTCAGTCTCAGTTAATTTTTATGATTACCTTCCTGATAAGGCTGAGATAATTGAACAATAAAGGAAGATGAAGGAATAGGTTCTTGCCGTTTATTGAACAGCAAGTTACTACACATGTAGGTTAAATAAACAACAACTTTCCAAAATACAAGAGTTTATTACAAAAAGAATTCCACTTTCAAAAAGAATTTAAAGTAGCTGTAATTAAACCTTTACTCAATAAACCTTCTGTGAGCATCGAAACAGTAACGAGCTGTTTGAAGAGTTTCAGTCAGGTTTTAGAGCTCATCATACCACTGAAACAGCACTGGTGAAGGTTACTAATGATATTCTCATGGCCTCAGATAATGGACTGGTGTCTGTTCTGGTTTTGTTAGATCTCAGTGCTGCTTTTGACACAGTCGATCATAATATTCTCTTAGAAAGGCTTGAACATGTTGCAGGGATCAAAGGAACAGCACTAGGCTGGTTTAAATCATATTTTTCTGATAGATTCCAGTTTGTTCATCTAAATGATCAATCTTCTTCACTCTCAAGGGTTACTTGTGGAGTTCCACAGGGTTCTGTGCTTCTTTTCACCATATATATGCTCCCAATTGGTAGAATCATTAGACAGCATGGGATAAATTTCCACAGCTATGCCGATGATACACAACTATATTTATCCATAAATCCTGATTAACCCAGTCAGTTAGGTAGATTGCAGGCATGTCTGGAAGACATAAAAACATGGATGACCCTAAAGTTTTTGCTTTTAAATTCTGACAAGACAGAAGTTGCTGTCTTTGGACCAGAAGTTCTAAAACAGAAACTGATTAGTCAATCACTTCATCTGGATGGCATTAAATTGGCCCCCAGTAATGGCAAAAAATAGTATCTCAGGGTTTCCATTATAAAGAAGACTTGAGTCCAAGAAGGCGATTAAGTATTTAATTCAAACATGTCTGGCCAGACACGGAGGAGACAGAGTTACTCGTGCATCACCCTAACCAACCTTTCTAACTAACCGCTTAAATAGTATTCAGCAATCATTGTTTATCTCTGTAGATCTCTTCTCCAACGTTCACGCCCCGTCTCCAGAGTAACTGCTTCACGCGAGTCATAGCAACGCATAAAGCAGCTCATCCGAAGGCCAGACTGTTATCTTACTGCCCCGGCATCTGTCTCTCTGGTGACCTGACACATATATCATTCTCATAACATTAAGCTGGAACAATAAGCTTGTCATTTTACACTAGATGTATTCACTAAACAGAGAATATACACTTAATTCCTAATTGCATAACAATTTTCCACCACAATTCCCTGCTTTATTAACTTAATTAATACCATAAATATAAAGGGAAAATTCTACAGTGCTATCATAAACTCCCTAAAAGGTTGGTAGGTTGATAAAAAAAAAAAAAAACAACGTTAAAAACACAAATTACAATCAGACATGAGACATGCTTGGCCATGGAATTAGCTCACAGTGACAATGCACAGGAGTCTCAGCAAAGTCATCGGGAAGGATCCTGTGCATTGAGACCGAAAACCCACGGGGTCTTCTTACGCCATTTTCTTGTGGGCAAAATGTCATCTCAACAGCCCCTCGCCCCAGAGGCAGCCATCAACAGGTCTCGTCATCAGTCAGGATGTTCTAGATAAAACACAGAACAAAGGAGAAATTATGTAGCATCTTCCAGTACACTTCAGAGGGTATTACATTAACACTAGGTGTTGAAATGTATACTCTTCCCTTGCACTGTTTTTTGTCTGTTGCCGTGAAGTCAGCCTCCGCCAGCATCCAGTGACCCGTAGCCACCGATCAGTCCTTCTCCGGAAAGGAGAGAGGTCACTCCTCAGAAGGTCCTTCAGTGAGAACCTCCCAATGCGACCCTTGGGAGCTGAGCTAATTAGGTATTAGAGCATTGATGTTCAAACATAGGTGAACCAATTCACAAAAGATGAATAGGATGATTATGACAAGTGATTAAGTGGAACCCACACCCTCGGAGTATGGTTTCAGATCAACCTCATGCAACTGTGTGCAAAAGCAATTCTAAACAACTCATAACCTGGTTGATGAGCCAAACCTCATCAACTGAAGCTAGATTATAATTAAGGTAAATGTCTCCAGATCACTCTGTACTAAATCCATGCCAAGAAAAAGACAACCAACCATTCCAACTTGTGAGAGTAAAAAATCCCAAGAATCAACTACTCCCAGCAAAAAGTAAAGAAGGTTTTCAGATCAAAATAAAACTTTTTAAAGTTCCCAGACACAATATGTACTACAAGTCTGAACCCAAACCAAAATGGAATATGAAGTCAGATGTCAAGTCCAGGTAGTAAAAACCCTCATTAATTTATGACAGAGTTATGAATCACAAGAAACCCAATTAAACCTGCAAGTTACAATTCTCTTCATAATCCCTGAAAAATCTGTTCCAATTACTATCAAATCCAATTCCCCCCTTTTTTTAAGGCATCGTCTTGCACATGCCTTAAAAATCAAGAAACAAGGAAACAATAACTTCAACCGCTTCTCCAGTGTCAAGAAAAGAAACTTAGTAGGTTAAAGGTCATGCATAAGACATAACTCAGAACCTGTGTATCCTGCTGCTGTTGCTGCAGCTTCAACCCCCAGATGATCATATCCCAATCATTTAGGTTCGCAATTAGGTTCTTATATTTGAATTACCTTGTTGTTGAAAGTGTGCTATACAAATAAAATTGCCTTGCCTTGCAAAACCAAAAATTAATAATTTCACCACATAGTTACCTAATGTATTTAAGAATTTTAGTCCTACTTGCATTAGCTACAAAACACTTAATTTCCCTCTGGGATCAATAAAGTATTTTGAATTGAATTAGACAACTTCTTCAGACCCTGCTTTTCCAGAATCTAATTGATGTTACAGTAAGGATTATCTTTGCAACCACCTTAGTTAAAATTGTTTTACTCAGGACACAGTTTATTTACCTAATTAATATCTCTGCTGCTGTTATTTGCTCATCTGTTTCTTACAGTTTATTCTCTGTTAGCTCCTTGAAAAAAAATAATACATTTATTCTAAATGCACAATTTTAAAACCTGTACAACTGTAAAACATCTCTATTTCAATTTATCCAACTCAGTTGCACATTCAGATTTGAGTATGCCACTTCTATTTTAATAACAAAGATGTCAAGTAACCTTTTTACCTGTACCTGATACTCTTGCTTACGAAAGAAACTTTTCTTCATTGCAGTTTCTGTGTAGGACTTGAGTTATACTTTATACTTTACCGAAGTAATTATCTATTTGCCAACTTTTTACCTCTACTCAGTACTTTAGACTGCTTATATTTTAAAATTAGCCTTGTTACTCCTGTTTCATTTAATCTTTTATTAAAAGGAACACACAAAAACCCCCTCAAACATCAAAAAGTGTTACAACTGAATAGAATTTACTGCGGTTTGATAGTAGGTCTCACATTTATTTATTCTGACACCCTGTTTTTATGCGATCTATAGCATATAATGCACACAGGTGTTAACTGAATATTTTCCACATTTGTTCCGTCTTTAGAACAGTGACCGAAATTCTGAATCTATTTTTAGTCATCATTTGTCTTAATGAAGTAAACTAAATTTTGAAAAATAGAAACCAAGTTAAACCCCACTGTGTGTGTGGGTCACACCTGTTGGCTTAAAGATTGCACCAAATACATAATTTCACATATACCATACTACTTTATTTATATAGCACGTTTATACACAGCCGAGGCCAACCAAGGTGCTGTACAGAAGAACATCATATGCAGCTGACACAGGTAGCCTAGTGTATCCCAAATGTGTCATTATTATTTAACATTTTTGTTAAACATTACTATCATTAAGTAAAAGTTCTTTTTGGTCGAGGTATGGCTAAAGATTTATTCATTACCATTTAATGTTCTAATCCTAAATTTGTTTCATGCTTTCTACCTCCTTTGTGTGAATCTAAATTTATATACGGTCTATGATCTAAATGATTCTATTATCTGTCACTTTGCTGCCGGTACAGCAGAAGTTCCCCTTCTTGGGAAAATAAAAGGATGATTCATGAAGTTAAGCATTACCATATTTTAATTTGGAAAGCTCGTGTTTGAAACAGGAAGTGGTTTTTCACAAAAAACAAACACTTTGACTAACCCGGACTCGTTAACATCCAGGAAGCAACTGAAAACTCAAGACTAAACTTTTCGTCAAAACAAGTGTTTAAGTTCCTATTTTTAGACTTCCAGCCGCAGTCTAAGACCGCCATTAACGCTTCATCAGTGTCGGGATCTATGATTTTTTACAACCAGAGAATCGCAGCACATCGGTCGTAAGAAAGAAGCTTGTGGCTCAATTAGCTGATTAGCTACAAGAGAGTCATATTAAATCTGCAACGTACTTTATTTCAGATCATTTTTACCACATTTTAGTTATTAACTCACTGGCTAAGATTAAACTTAGAGTTTTTACCCTTAGAGTGTTTACCCGCGTTGTTTTCTATTCGTTTTCTGTTAATTACTCAAAAGACTGAAATACTTTCATACTGCCACTCGCATCTGTATTAGTGTTGGTTTTAATATGTAAATGTACGATTCTAACGGTGCGTTTTCAGTGTTATTTCTATTTACTGCGGAGTAGGCTACGTTTATCAAAAGTATTAGTTAAACATAGAAATCATCATTCATCTAGTTTAAAGCTGAATTGCATCGTTTCACATAGAATCTTAAAAGAAAGTTTCCAAGCTAAGGTTCCCGGGCCAAACGCGGCCGCCCCTTATCTCATGAACACAGAGTGTTATAGTTTTAGGTCGAACCAGTTTTAATCAGTTACAATAGTTCACATTTTATATTACCATTTACCTTTGTGCATTATTTCCCCCCGAGGCTTTTATTGATTAGCGCAAATCTAACAGCTGTAACTTACTGAGTTCAGCTAAACCATTTAATAGGCTATAAAATTAATATGGATTCAGGTTAGAAAATACTCAAATATTAGATTGATTAAGTAAATGTAATTTCCATCTCACATTAATTGGAAGCATTGCTTTGGAAAAACCAGCATAATACATCAAATAGACTAAAGAATGTTTATTCATATTTGCACCTTGCAGAAAAATATCATTATTAATAATTGTTGGAAATGTGTTCCAGCAAATATGTTTTCAAAACTGATGTAGGAATGATGTAGGAATTTATTCTCCAGTAAATCACTGAGTCACGTTTAGATAATTAATCATTATTATATTATCACCATTAAAACTACAGCAAGTTTTCAAGATAACATAGTTTATTTTAAACATCAAATCTGACTCATATGCACCAATATAGATCATAATAATCATCCATCATTCATTATGCTTTGAATTGGAATATTCTCTGTTTTATTTGATCTATTTTTATCCAAGATCACTTGATGTTAAGATTGCAGTTTCCTAGATCTGTTGCGTTTAGTTTTTCAGATAGAGCGATGACATATTTATAATCCTGAGATCCTGAGCAATCCACTGATACTAAATGCATGTCAAATGCATTAAAAAGCCTATTATGGAAATAATATTTAACAAGGATGAGAAAAGATAATGGAGTGGTTCCCACGTCCTTCAGTCAGCATGCAGACACATCTCACAATTGGTGACCCAAGACACAGAGAGAATCCTTGAGCTTCTCACATGTTGGTTCAACATAACAATACATATCTCAGTTAAAACAGATTTGACCTTTAACATGATCAGTATATTTTTTCCCACATTAAGCCATTCAAATCCTCTTTTATAAAAAATGCTACCGGAAAAATTCTAACAAGAGGCCTCAAATAATTTAGGCTTTGATAAAAGCCAAGAGAGCTACAACAAAACTAACTGTGAAATCTATAGTTCAGGATTAGATTTTTACCCATAAACACAAAGTGATTATATATTATTTGCTTTCTTAACTTGAAAAGTGACACGTCACTGTTGACGAACAATTACGTTTTGTTGGATTTGCTTTTACTACAAGAAAGTAAAACAATTGGCTGAACAGTGTCCAACATTAGTAATTCAGTATGCTCATTCATTTGGACACAAGCAATTAAATTCCAACATTTCATGTTCTTATTACGTTTCATTATTACTATTTTAAAGAAAACGGGTCCCCAGAGTGTTTTTGCAGCTACAGGGGATCACACTTCTTAGCCTCCCATGTAAGGTCTAAGAGAAAATGTTAGAATTTGAATTCCCTTCACCATAGCCCCAAATAAGCCAAAATATATAAGCAGCCCCCAAACTCAGGTACGCACAGGTAACCTCCCAAGCCACTTGTCCATACCTTTTTGGGCCGAACCTCGAACATGACTCCTCCCCTGTGGACAAAGTGGTCAGTCCAATCTAGAAAAAAACAAAAAAAAATGAGAACCAGCCTGACTTGCATTCTGGTTCAGTTGAAATTGAAACTTGCATTGGTTGTCATAAGCAAAATTCCAAACTCTCAGGACCACTGTATTGTTATAATTGATGGCCCCTAAAAAACATTTTAGGTATCTTAATATTTACTTAAAACAGTGAGACGACTTCCCTTTAATTACAAAATCCGGTGCCTTATATTATGACTCACTTATATAACTTCCTGTGTTTACCCACCAGAGTGACAAAACCATCAGATTTCTAGGATCAAACCTTTTCTGACCTCTTGCCCCTTATCCTGGAAGGAGACACAGAATACTTCACAGCTTGAGATCAATTCAGTAATTTTCCAAGCAAAATTTCTAATAAGGCCCACTACCTGCTCTGACGCTTGAATGTTCCCCAGATAAAATTAGTATTTACCTTTTTTCCATTTATTTAAGACCTAAGTAGCCTAAGGACCAGTCATCTTTATTTTAATGTTACCCAGCAGAAACCTAAAGTTTTATTTTTTTAGTTGTGTTCAAATTATAGCCTAAACAATGTTGTTTTACTGTTGCTGCTCACAGCAAAGTCTTGTTATTTTTAAGTCTCGCGATTGTTTACATTAGCGCCTTGCAAGCTGATAAAAAAATTCGTCCTTCACAGCTGTGGAGAAATCTAAGCAGTGTTACTGTAAAGGTCCAAGTTACTTTAGTTAATGTTCACAGATCTAAGATTTATTACTTTCTTACAACAAAATACAAGGAAACAATTCAGTTGTCCCAGAAAGGAAGGAAAATATGTTTTCACTGTCAGTCAGCTTAGTCAAAATTTAAGTCAGTCAGGGTAAAAATCACAACCTACCCTAAATGCCCCAATCAACTCTGCTATTTGTTCTAGTCGTAAAATGGGAACGTTTCCGTTTCTAAGTTAGTGCACACCAGCTGCGATAGCTAAGGAAACTTGTACTTAGTGTAATAACAATTCCATCAAATAACTTCCAACCAAAATGAAATAAAATAAAATGTGGGCTCTCCTGACAGAGAGCATTAGGAGAGAAAAGAAAAAACTTCTCTAATTAGACTAAACTCACCGGATGACGAATCATCACCTTATCAGAGCCGTAGCAGTTTCTCTGTCTGTTTTACCCCGTCTGTCTAAAACAAACAAATTTGGTTTAGTTGCACCTCAACTTTCCCTTACAAATTACAACACAATAACAAAACAAAATTTAGATCAACATAGAAAATAGAAAGAATCAGAAATTATGGCCTGCTTCCATTGCGACCCCTTTCGCTCTAAGGGTCCTCTGGCAGAAACAAAACAAAAACAAAACAAGATTTACTTTCCTAAGGGAGTGTGTATGTGTGTCATAAGCAGGTGCCACAGAGATAAAATACAGCTACATCAGTCAGCAAGCATTTCTTAATTGCATTTGAGCTGTGTGTATTTTTGTCCTGCCTGAATTTCGCTGGGTCATCTGCAGGCTGGCCGGCCCAGGGCCCCCCCTCTCGATCCAGCTAATCGCCATGTTTCAGGGACCACAGCCCCCAAATAACTCATCTCACCTTAGCAAGAGTTTTCCCCTCTGCCCACTGGTCAGCCCGCATTCAGGCCGGAGTCCGGCCTCCGCCTTTGTTACGGCTGCCAAACCCCTTATTCCAAGGGTGGGGGAGGTACTAGGGCTCCTTGTGGCCCTCCCCAGGCGCCGCGTGACCGAAGGCAGGGGTCCCAACCAGCCTGAAGAAAAACACAGGACAACTCAGCGAAACTCATCAGCAGTTCTACAATGGAATGTGTAACAATAACAGTGTGTGTGTGTGTGTGTGTGTGTGTGTGTGTGACATTCTGCATTATACCAAGCCATCAAACAAATGATCTTAATGCTCAAACACTCCAGTTCTGGAAGAAGCAAACAAGAGTAAATAAAAGAGAAATAAACAAAACCACATAAATAAACCACAAAGAAATTACATAACTTTTAGATTTTCTTACAGATTGTCCAAATTCCTCCCCAGGGCCTATTAATTATTTTATTTTATTTTTTTATTTTATTTATTTTTTTCTTTCTGTCAACATATTGGACTGTCTGGAGGTGAAGTGTTGCTAGATTACAGACCCGATTGTCTGCCTGGGTACCCAGTTCCAATGAAGGACGTCTCCCCCATCGCTTTCTAGTTTCCTTGAGTGAAACAAAAGCTTAAAAAAACCCTCGTCGGAAAATAATCAATCATTTTAATTAATCGACCACTTGTCCAACTGCCGTGCTCCCAGGTAAAACCCGGAGCAAAAACCCGATACTTTCTTTAACGTTGATTAAATAATTAACCATACAATTATATATAAGTATATATATATTATATTAAGTAATCAATCAATCAACCGCGTGTAAGTAAATAAACACGAAACCGCTAGCAAATATTTCACCTCCTGAGAGTGCAAATAAAATTCTGTTATCACTATTTATTTAAAGGACTCAGTCTTACCAGGTTCTGTCTCAGGCGACAGCAGGGCCGACAGAGACGCTTCAAGGCCTCCATCTCCCAAACAGTTACTGGAGGTAAGAGGCTGGGAGAACATTTTCCCAGGACACTAGCAACTCCCTTGACCCTGTCCCTACCTGTCCATTCCGTTCGCTGAGGCTGCGTTGGGCGCCAAGTGTAATGGCAAAAAATAGTATCTCAGGGTTTCCATTATAAAGAAGACTTGAGTCCAAGAAGGCGTTTAAGTATTTAATTCAAATATGTCTGGTCAGACATGGAGGAGACAGAGTTACTCGTGCATCACCCTAACCAACCTTTCTAACTAACCGCTTAAATAGTATTCAGCAATCATTGTTTATCTCTGTAGATGTCTTCTCCAACAATCACGCCCCGCCTCCAGAGTAACTGCTTCACGCGAGTCATAGCAACGCATAAAGCAGCTCATCCGAAGGCCAGACTGTTATCTTACTGCCCCGGCGTCTGTCTCTCTGGTGACCTGACACATATATCTTTCTCATAACATTAAGCTGGAACAATAAGCTTGTCATTTTACACTAGATGTATTCACTAAACGGAGAATATACACTTAATTCCTAATTGCATAACAATTTTCCACCACAGTAAAGAACCTCGGCGTTATTTTTGACCGAGACTTGACATATAAATCCCATATTAAACAGGTTTCTAGGACTTCTTTCTTTCACCTCCGGAATATTGCTAAAATTAGAAACATCCTGTCCAGGAGTGATGCTGAGAAACTAGTCCATGCATTTGTTACCTCAAGGCTGGACTACTGTAATTCTTTACTCTCAGGTAGTCCACAGAATGCCATTAAAAGCCTTCAATTGATCCAAAATCCGGCAGCAAGAGTTCTGATGAATATTAAAAAGAGAGATCACATTTCTCCTGTTTTAGCTTCCCTTCATTGGCTCCCTGTTAAATCCAGAATAGAATTTAAGATCCTTCTTCTTACATACAAAGCCCTTAATAATCAAGCTCCATCATACATCAGAGATCTAATTGTTCCTTATGTTCCTAACAGAGCCCTTTGCTCTCAGACTGCAGGTTTACTTGTAGTTCCTAGGATTTCTAAAAGTAGAATGGGAGGCAGATCTTTTAGTTATCAAGCTCCTCTCCTGTGGAACCAGCTCCCAGCTTTAGTCCGTGAGGCAGACACTCTGTTTACTTTTAAGGCCAGGCTTAAAACTTTCCTTTTTGATAAAGCTTATAGTTAGAGTGGCTAAGGTCATCCTGAGCTATCTCTGTAGTTATGCTGCTATAGGCTTAGACTGCTGGAGGACAGACTTACCAATTTTCTTCACTCTGCTACTTCCTTTTCTCCTAAGACTCTCCAGTTGTATTACAGTACATTCTCTTATTTCGACTGTTAACTTTATTTTCTCTCAGTGTTTTTCTCTCCATAGAAGATATACCTGGTCTGGTATCCTGCTTGGCTGCAATGCCCTGTTGGACGGGGGGCATCGACTGGGATGATCCTCCCAGTAGCTGAACATCCACTGTGTCCTGTTATTAACTTTTTACTTTCTGTAACATAGAAAGTTATCTTATATCAGATCTTCTGTTCCTTCTGTGTTTCTTCTCAAACCCCCAGACGGTCGTGGCAGATGGCCGCTCCTACTGAGCGCTCCTACTGAGCCTGGTTCTGTTGGAGGTTTCTTCCTGTTAAAGGGGAGTTTTTCCTCTCCACCGTCCCTACATGCTTGCTCAGTATGAGGGATTGCTGAACGATTGCTGTGGTTGGAAAGTCTGCATCAACGGGGCCCAACCTCACGCCAATGACTGACGCAATCTGATGGGATTCCTTAAATAGGAAACTTTTTAACTGATTGGAATGTTTGTATAAATGTATTGAAATGACTTCTTGTTAAGTGCCTTGAGATGACATCTGTTGTGAATTGGCGCTATATAAATAAACAGAAAAAAATAAACTGACTGCTCTCCACCACAACAGCTATTGTTGGACCTTTGTCTGCTTTCACTTCAATTCAATTCAAAATTCAATTCAAAAATACTTTATTGATCCCAGAGGGAAATTAAGTGTTGGTATAGCTTATATAATTAATTCTTTAAGGAGTTGTTATAGATGATGATGGCTGTGGGCAGGAAGGGTTTCCTGTAGCGGTCTGTATTGCAGCGAAACTGAAGAAGCCTCCGACTGAAGACGCTCTGTTGTTGTATGACTGTCTCATGAAGAGGATGCTCAGGGTTGTCCATAATGTTTTTGATTTTATGAAGAATCCTTCTTTGCATTATCATCTCCAGATTTTCCACAGTTGTCCCAAGAACAGAACCAGCCTTCTTTATCAGGTTGTTTAGCCTATTTAAGTCCCTGGCTCTGATGCTGCTACCCCAACAGATGACAGCTGAAGAGATTACACTCTCCACAACAGACTTGTAGAAGATCTGCAGCATCTTGCTGCAAACCTTGAAAGACCTAAGCTTCCTCAAGAAGTACAGTCTGCTCTGTCCCTTCTTGTAGACGGCTTCACTGTTGCGCCTCCAGTCCAGTCTGTTGTCAAGGTGAACTCCAAGGTATTTATATTCCTCAACCACCTCCACTTCTTCTCCCATGATGGAAACAGTGTTTGACTTATCCCTGTTTCTTCTGAAATCTACAATCATCTCATTTTGTTTTGTTCACATTCAAGGTGAGACGATTGTTTCCACACCATGTCACAAAGCGGTCCACCAGCTCTCTGTATTCAGCTTCTTGTCCATCTCTGATACACCCGACAATTGCAGAGTCATCTGAGTATTTCTGCAGATGACAGGTCTCTGATTTGTACTGGAAGTCTGAGGTGTACAGAGTGAAAAGGAATGGTGAGAGTACGGTCCCTTGTGGTGCTCCTGTGCTGCTGACCACCTGGTTTGACACACAATTCTTCAGTCTCACAAATTGTGGTCTGTTGGTCAGGTAGTCATTGATCCAGGCGATTGTTGAGGGCTCCACCTGTGTCTTCAGGAGTTTATGACAAAGCAAATCAGGCTGAATTGTGTTAAATGCACTAGAGAAATCAAAGAACGTGATCCTCACAGTGCTGCCTGCTTTGTCCAGATGACAGTGGGTTGGTTGAAGTAGGGGGATGATGGCATCTTCAACTCCAACTCCACAGCGATAAGCAAACTGCAGTGGGTCCTGATACGTTCTTGTTTGCTTACTCAGGGGTGCCAACAGGAGTCTCTCCAGGACCTTCATGATGTGGGATGTCAGGGCAACGGGTCTATAGTCATTGATGACTGATGGGTGAGTTCTTTTGGGTACTGGAACAAGGCAGGATGTCTTCCACAACACTGGAACCTTCTGGGTTAGGCTAAGGTTGAAGATGTGCTGCAGAATCCCACAGAGCTGCTCTGCACAGGCCTTTAGGACTCTGGGGCTGACACCATCTGGACCTGCAGCCTTGTTCCAGTTCAGTTTCTCCAGCTGCCTCTTCACCTGACTTTTGGAGACAGACAAGTGGGAGGGGGAGGCAAAAGGGGTAGCAGCATTTCCTGACTTGGTTGAAGTCAAACTTGTGGAATTAGAAGAGTCCACGGCTGAGGTGAAGGATAAAACATCCGAGGTGTAACAGGAAAGCTGTTGATCAGAGGAGAGTGGGATGTCTGTTTGGCTGGGAACAGGTGAGGGGGATGCTGAGCTAGTTCCTGAACTGAACCTGTTGAAGAATATGTTCAGTTCATTGGCTCTGTCCAGACTTCCATCTATCCAATCCTTCCTGTCCTTAAAACCTGTGATCTTTCTCATTCCTGACCAGACATCTCGGATATTGTTCCTCTGTAGTTTGTTCTCCAGCTTCTTCCTGTATGCCTCCTTGCTGTCTCTGATCTTGACCTTAAGTTGCTTCTGTATACTCCTCAATAATTCCCTGTCTCCCTCCCTGAAGGCTCTTTTTTTCTTGTTTAGCAGTTCCTTCAGGTCACTGGTGATCCAGGGTTTGTTATTAGGGAAGCATCTCACTGTTCTGGTGGGGATGATGTTGTCCACACAGAAGTTTATATAGTCAGTCACACACTCAGTCATGGCATTGATGTCCTCTTCAGGTGCTTGGCAAAGAGTCATCCAGTCTGTGGTTGCAAAACAACCCTGCAGGGCTTCTTCAGCTTCCTGTGACCATTTTCTCACTGTTCGTTTTGTCACAGGTTGCCTCTGAACAAGTGGTTTATAATATGAACAGAGAAAAACAAGATTGTGATCTGATTGTCCCAGAGGAGGTCTTGGTTTGGACGTGTATGAATCCTTTACATTTGCATAAAACAAATCCAAGGTCCTGTTTTCTCTTGTAGAGCAGCTGACAAACTGTTGAAATGTTGGAAGTGTAGTAGAGAACGAGGCATGATTAAAATCACCAGATATTGCCACAAATGCATTGGGGTGCTGTGTCTGTAGCTTAGCAACAATGGAACTGATGACATCACATGCATTGTCGGCAACGGCTGAAGGTGGAATGTAAACAACTGCCAAAATTACACTGGTGAACTCTCTTGGTAAATTATATGGACGAAAACTCACTGCCAAAAGTTCGACATCTGGGCTGCAGAGACGACACTTCACAGTAACATGTCCTGGGTGACACCATCTGTTGTTTACAAGCACTGCTACTCCACCACCTTTCCTTTTTCTGCTCGTCTTCAGATCTCTGTCTGCTCGTACAGTCAGGAAGCCTGGCAGAGAGACGTTGGAGTCGGGGATATGATCCAGCAGCCACGTCTCCGTAAAACACATAACACTGCATTCACGGTACTCTGGCTGAGTCCTTGTAAGGGCTTGGAGTTCATCCATCTTGTTAGCCAGTGATCTTACATTGCCCATTATGATCGATGGAAGAGATGGCTTGAACTTCCTCTTTCTCTGTCTCCTTTTCTCTCCTGCTCTGCATCCACGTCTCCTCCTTATCAACTCATCAGGGATTTGTGGCTTCAGTTGAGGTATTATTTCAGCTTTTGCGATGTTAATCAGCTGCTCCCGGCTGTAAACCACATTGTTGCCATGATTACGCATCATAACAAATTGTCAAAAAGGGAAAAATTTACAGCAAAAATCCTTCCAGCTTCACAGCACCAAAAACTAGAAAGTATACAGGTAAAAAAAATGCAATCTTCTTTAAGAAAAAAAGAGGAACCAATGTACAAAAAAAAAAAAAACTTGATATGTAACCAACAGAGCCACTCCAACATGCAGCCACCCAGAGCAGCGCAATTCTAGAACAACAGCTATTGTTGGACCTTTGTCTGCTTTCACTTGTATCCACTTCCTAAGCTGTTGTGCAGGATCTGTTATGTTGCAGGAGAGAACTTCCCAGAGGGAAGCAGATGTTCGTTCATTTGGCTCCCCTGCAGAGTGTAAGAGAGGGGGAAAAATCTGAAAGCAGAGAAAGGAGGCAAGAGAGGTAAGAGAGAGGAAGAGAAAAAAAAGTAGGAGTGGAAGGAAGGAAGGAAGGAAGGAAGGAAGGAAGGAAGGAAGGAAGGAAGGAAGGAAGGAAGGAAGGAAGGAAGGAAGGAAGGAAGGAGATGTGATGGAGAGTTGGATGAGAGTGGAGAAGTAGCTTCCTCTCTTGGGGTGAATGTCACATGCTCCCATATTGGTTTTCATGTAGTGTTTATATGTTAGCAAATGTTAATGACCAAAACCATGCCTTCTCATCACATTTGAAATGATTTCTGCTTGTTTGTTGCTCTCTCAATATTTTTCTCTTTCCCATAGAGAATCTTGTTATTTCAAAGCCTTCCTTCAAACAAACACTAGTATTTTGTGGAGTGGGTTTATTCAAATTGGGCATCTCTGAGTGCTTTCCTGTTTAATTATTTACGAGTATTTGCCTTGATCTGAAATGCAGATCACGTCCGCTAACTGTGCCCTTTGCTTGTTTTTTGTCTTTGCTGCTGTCTCGCATACTCCCATACCCTCATTTTGCCTCATCACAGATACAACAGGTGCAATGTTAAACAAAACAAACATTTATGAGTGGATCTGTAAATAATAAGTTGACAGACAAAAAGCCTTATAATGGAAACTATTTACAGAGCTGTGTTTTGCTGTTTCCAAGCTGAGTCAACAGACTGCAAAGGCAACATGTGTCTTATTAATTCGGTCCATCAGGGTTCATATACTGAAAGTGATGTGGCTCCAGCAGAGGAGGCGGTGCTGTTCCCAACAGGACACACATGATTCATCCCTGCCCACTCACAACAAGACATGGTGGGAATACAAATATGTTGCTAAATGCAGCAACATCTTAAGAGCTTTAAGATTTGCTCATACCAAAGATCCAAACTGTGTAATACAGAAGAAGTTGGAAAAAAAAAATACATGGTAAGAAAATCACAATATTTTCACTGAAAGTACATGGGGACGGTGAAGAGGACAAACAGATTTTAACAGGAAATAAACCTCCAACAGAAACCCACACCTGTATAATTCATAGTTGGCATGATCTGTCAGATTTAAATCAACACTAAGTAAGTTTTGCTCTCTGAGGCCTCTACAGTTGGGAAAAATTTATTGTTTTCTACTACTGTTGTAAAATCTGTTATGGTTACACCAGGGGATTCACATTTACGAGCGATACCCTCTAACGTTACAGATTTTCACGGCTTGGGCAGTCTTTGTGTTGAATGTCTTCATCCCAGGTACATTTTCTATATTTCAGCATGTCATATGTACGGCGGCGTAGAGCTGTCAGCCATATAATAAAGAAATTAGACCGTATCACGTTATAACGTTATTGTAAAAACTTGAAAACCACTTGAAACTCAAACGTTATAACGTGATAGTTTCACGTTTTTACAATAAACTATCACGTTATAATGTGATACGGTCTAATTTCTTTATTATATGGCTCACAGCACTATTCTGATGATCTGTGCTACCTCCTCAGAATGTCCTACCGTAGCGCGCATCTGTCGGTGCTACCCCTTGAAAAGTATGTTTACATGCCAAAAACAACAAATGTTTTGCTTTGATGTTAAACAATCATCGGAAAATATTTTTCAAGTGACGGGATTGAAGTGGCAGTTTAGCAGTAATGCCTAACATAGCAAAAAATTATGAATAACGAAAACTTTTCTTTCAATCCACAGAACATGCTACCCGTTTAATATAAAGCTAAAACTAGCACATAAAGATGCACTAAAATCCATGATCAGAATATCCTACCTGTTAAATAGGCCTATAGATGAATAGGACACTCTGGAAATCTGTTAGCTTGTAAAGCAGCTAATGAATATATACCAAGCCAGTAAGACGTACAGCAGATAGTATTATTACTCCAAAATATTAAAATGTAGTAGCCTATGATTTAAGCACAAATAACCTGCAAAATACAACGCATTTACTGTACGACTCTAATTAATGGGACTTGTTTACATGCAATGTAACAATATCACAGAAGTTAAACTACCATAGGCTACAAGGGCTGTCATGTAAACTGGAAAGTAGTAGCTTAAGGAAAGGCTTAAAATATTTTGAATAAAAATTAGCCAGTAATAAAATAATTTGAATAAAACTCACCATAAACTTCAAAGAAATAAAACAGATGAAATGGATCTTCCAGGTAGGAATTCTTGATGACAGATTTGCTGAGTAAGCGAATTGTGATGTAACATCGAAATGTGCATGTGGGTAGCACAGACAGTCGGATGAATACAATTTCGGCTCCATCATGATGACAATTGTTCAAGCTACCTGCTGCTAGGTATCTTCCATTTATATGTACCTGCCGAGTATGTTCCACCCAGACAGCCTTGCAGGACGCTGCACCTACCGGCTTTTGTGAAGCCTGCTGTCAAAGCAATTATACAAACATTCCAATCAGTTAAAAAGTTTCCTATTTAAGGAATCCCAGCAGATTGCGTCAGTCATTGGCGTGAGGTTGGGCAGATTTCCAACCAGCGAATGCAGAAGTGCCGTTTCACCCTGTTATGAGTTGATCAACCACTGACACGAATTCGGAAACATTATTTTAACGTAAAAAAACTATTTAGTGTTGCTTTAACTAAAGACAAATTGAGCTCATGTTCTTTGATTTTTATCTGAAAAAACAACATATTTACAATAAACAGAAGTGAAGTGTTTCTTTCCATTTATATTTATTTATTTCCCTACAGCGCTTTTCTAGTCATGCTAACTACTCAAAGTGTTTTTACACTGGAGCCACATTCACTCACAAACACTGTTGTGACAAAGTGAGCGAATTTGTCTCTTTTACTTTAATTCCATCAACTTTCCTTTTTGATAAAGCTTATAGTTAGAGTGGCTTAGGTTATTTTCAGCTATCTCTGTCGTTTTGCTGCTATAGGCTCAGACTGATGGAGGACAGACTGGCCACTTTTCTTCACTCTGCTACTTTGATTTCTACTACTCTGCAGTTGCATTATATTCTGTTATTTCGACTGTTAACTCCGTTTTCTCTTAGTGTTTTTCTCTCCATAAAAGGTACTCCTGGTCTGGTATCCTGCTTAGCTACAATGCCGTTTGGACGGGGGACATCGACAGGGATGATGGTCTCGGTGGCTGAACATCCCCTGTCTCCTGTTATCAACTTTTCACTTTCTTTAACATAAAAAGTAAAAAGCTGCTATGCTACCAGTCCCTGACTAATCCTGTGGCAGTTGATAAAAAAGAATTACACATTCACACAATATATATGTTTGGGCATGCATGGGGAGGGAGATTCTTACCAAACCTTCTCCGAAGAACTCTTTTCTCATAAATGCCTTTTATTACTTTACAAAGTTATTACAAAACATTCTGAGAGACAGCCTCTCTTACAGGATCCAATCAGCTCAATAATACATATTCATATATATGCAAAGTGTGCATGTAGTCCATCCCTAATAGGTTAAGCCCCTTTTAATATATTCCTTTTGGTTGCTAAGCAGAAAACCTTCCTTCTCCCAACAGACCATTTGCACGATCAAACAACCAGATGTTTCCTGTTTTTTTAGAGAATCGTGACCCATTGTCTAACTCATATCCTGTTCTTAACAGTTTTGTCCATTTAATCGTGACTGTTCCATTCTGACCTGTGGGTCACATCCTGTGCTAACACTTTTCTGCATTTAGTTAATTATTTTAGCACAATACCCCTTCACCTTTTGGCCTGTGTATGCATTCAATGCTTGTTTAACCTCTCAAGCCCCACAGCCCCGGCGCCGGGTCACTGTGGGGGAAGGGCGGGGAAATGTCCGAATTTAGTTGACCTGTGGTCACTGATTGCTAAGCATGTCCTATCATTATAAACCTCAGAATCTCAGCTAAAGACTCATAAATATTTTGTGTGACCTCCAAACCCAGAAAAAATAACAAGCAATCAAAAGGAACAGTTGTGCTATTTTGTGATTTTTACATGAACACATTCAACCGAACCTGTCGGTCACCCTGCCGTACAGAACCGAGCAAACTTTGACTTCCCTGAAAGCCTGAGATGCTGGCTTTCAGATTCTAAAGCTGCAAGTTTCATCACGCTACGTGCAAATTTCAGCAAATGAGCAGCAAAATAAGCCCAAAAATACGTACAGCATTTGAAAAATAAGGGCATACATTTTTCCTTACCTTTGTTTTTTCCATGCTGAAAAGAATAATCCACGGTGATATGACTGTATTTCCAGAATAACTAAAATATCCAGTATGTATTTAGAAAAGAAAAAGTGAAAAAAACGTAATCCTTTGCCATTATTTTTTACATTTGATTCGAGGAAGCTCAACCTTGTCTGACATGCGCACTGTGAACTTTCCCCATGTAAACATTTGCTTTGTCCAATCTGCTTCAAAGTTCTGATGTCAGCGTGATTCTATAGGATCTTACGATTCTAACATATGTCAATCATCCAAATCGGCCAATAGACACTGGAGTTACAGGTCTGCGTAATTCTAAAAACAGATATTTTGTTTACCTCGGGGGCGAGCGCTGTGACGCAGTTACGCGCAGGTGAGCAGAAGAGCAGGTGACGATTTAGCTTCGATTGTTTTGTTTGCGTTCGAAAAATGGCGCTTCAAGAGAAGATGAAGATGATCACTGATGAAGCCCTGGTAATTATTTGGAATGATAGTTCATCGGAGGTTTGTGTTGAGGACTCGTCATCAGAAGAGGAAAACCTGAATTTTACCAGGAAGAGAGGAATGTCTCAACTAGCTAATGCTAATGGCTGTCAGCCATTTTATATATATATGTTTTCTTTTTTATTGTGTTCTTAGATGTTTGTATATAGACAGTTTTTGTAACTATTTTGCTAACATCTTTTTCTGTCTGTATATATATATATATATATATATATATATATATATGTGTATATATATATATATATATATATATATATATATGTGTATATATATATATATATATATATATATATATATATATATGTGTATATATATATATATATATGTGTATATATATATATATATATGAGAGAGAAAGAGATTTGTGAATTTATGTGTGAATATTTGTGTAGATATATGTACAGAGATGTGTGTAAAAATATTTTTGAGCACCCTCCCACGCACCCTCAGCAGGGTCCTGGAGGGTGCGTGGGAGTTCGCCCAACCGTTCTACATGTTATTTTGTGGACTTGGAGATGGCGTTCGACCGTGTCCCTCAGGGAGCCCTGTGGGGGGTACTCCGGGAGTATGGGGTACCGGGCCTCTTGATACAGGCTGTAAGGTCCCTGTACGACCGGTGTCAGAGTTTGGTTCGCATTGCCGGCAGTAAGTCGGGCTTGTTTCCAGTGAGAGTTTTCCAAGGTTGCCCTTTGTCACCGATTCTGTTCATTACTTTTATGGACGGGATTTCTAGGCGCAGCCAAGGTGTTGAGGGGATACGTTTTGGTGGCCTCAGGATCGTGTCTCTGGCAGATGACGTGGTCCTATTGGCTTCCTCGGAACGTGATCCACAGCTTTCGCTGCAGAGGTTCGCAGCCAAGTGTGAAGCGGCTGGGATGAGAGTCAGCACCTCCAAATCCGAGGCTATGGTCTTGAGCCGGAAAAGGGTGGGATGCCTTCTCCGGTTCGGGGATAAGGTCCTTCCTCAATTGGAGGAGTTTAAGTATCTGGGGGTCTTGTTCACGAATAAGGGAAAAATGGAGCGGAGATCGATAGACGGATTGGTAGGGCATCTGCAGTTATGCGGGCGCTGTACCGGTCTGTCGCGGTGAAGAGAGAACTCTGGGTGATGACCGAAAGAACGAGATCGCGGATACAAGCGGCTGAAATGAGTTTCCTGCCCATCTCCACTGGTCAACAGGCGGAAGGCAGGGTACACCCAGGACAGGTCACCAGTCCATCGCAAGGCAATAAATGGACAGACAGGACAAACAACAATGGACGAACACTCACGCCTAAGTACAGTTAATAAACACCAATTAACCTAACAGTTATTATTCTATGTGAAGAAAGAGTACTTTCATAATCCTTAGTTAGTGCTGGCCTTTTTTGATATACCCTAAAAAATAATTTTGGAAATAATTATGAAGACTCTTGTTTTATCCCAACTTTCTAATTGACAAATGATCAAAAATAGCCCTAGAGATCAGCTGTTTACTTTTTTTTTTTTAATACACCCACATCCAAAGGAAATAAACATAATGAATGTATGAACAACCTCACCTTTACAAGTTGGATGTCAATGATGTTGTTGTTCTCCAGATTCATTATACTGTAGCTCCCATATTTAGCTTAGTGGCCTTCAAATACAACAGTGTTATTACGTTAACTGCGAGACATTAGTATTTCATTTAGATTATGAATTATGTTTTTATGAATACAATGAAGCTGATTTGAGAGATATAAAAATAATTGGAATTAAGTTTACCTGGTGAATCAACTCGCATGTCCCCTCCAAGTTTAACCTTTTTTTGGGCTAAGTTACAATAATTGTTCTTCCTGGAACCTATGCCATCTGTGTATTACAGCTGGTTGGAGGTAACCTCTGGCATGCTTTCTATATCCTGAGTAAGTGATGTTTTGGAGATGGATTGCTTGAAACACCTAAAAATGTGGGGGGAAAAAGTTAATGTCAAAGTTAAATAGAATTATATCGGAGAATTGTTTTCCGTGTCATTATCAAACTCTAGTTTACATGTCTCCATAAGTGGGGTTACAGAGAGTTTGATTTGAACTTCCAATGACAAGTGAATATTTCAAGTTTGCTTATACAGCAGAGAAACACATATCATGAACAACTGTAAGTACTCTGAATGGAATTGCGCACAAAGCTTAATCAAATTATAAAATATGATAAATAGCATGATTTCCATTTCATGTAAGATTGACAGACCCAGTAAACAAATATTTATTACTTTATAATAATCATGTCATGATTTCTAAGACTCTTAAGGGACACAACTTCAGACACAAACAGTTTTTAAGGGATTTTATTAACCACAGGTCTAGGAGCGAATTGGAACTGGAGACGGAAACCAGAACACCGATCACTGAAAGAAGCAGGTAAGTGATTTAGATGAAGAATCACCCAACAGGCAGAGTATGTACAACAGTAATCTTACTTGGTTGTTTGAGGAGGGGCGTTTGAGGAGATGTAGGAGTCTGCAGGCTGAGGTTTGTTTGGGGATGCGTTGTGGGAATGATCCGATCAGAGGGTCCGATGTTTGGGTTTCAGGAGACGGGGGCGTTGAAGGGTGGCAGGTGGCGGGTGCGAGGATGGGTGGATTTGCCGAAGTGGGACCGGAGGAGCGGTGGAGGCTGAGCCGGGGAATCCGGGGAAAGGACCAGAAAAGGCGTGGGTTGGTTTCTTGTTGGGAGAGTTGGTCCAAGGCTCCGATTTGACCGGTTGGGTTGTCTCCACAGAGCGATGATGGATGATGCTGAGGGAACGAGACAGGATCTGGAAGGTGACAGGAGAAGGTAAGGGTAATGCTGGAAGTAACTTCAGAGATTCAGAAATTCCACTAATGTTGACCGTGTTGCCACGCTGGGAGGGAGAACAATCTGGCATCAGCCTCCAGGAACCGCTCTCCTTATAAACCGAGCCCATGATGAGACAGATGGACAACACCTGCAGGCAGCGCCGGCCCACCACCCTGGAATGAGAGGTAAGGAGGAGAACACAAACACCAGCAAACAGTAGACAGACTCCTAACAAATCAATACTTTAATATAATCTTGAAATTGCATTTTATTGGGTTCTCATAACAAATACTGTTATAGTGTGGTGTACCTTTTGAACTTGAAAAAAGATAAGCCTGTGAAAAAAATTGCAGCGGACAACTGCATGTTGCCAACAGGGTTTTGAAAAATGGCAGTGGTGGCCTTTTTGACTAACAGATAGAAAAGTCTTCACCTCCGACACATGGCAGCAGATTGGGCAGCTTTCAAAAATTTCTAGTAGGTTCTTCTCAAAAACTATGTATTTTGCGTCTTTGTATCCACTGGAAGGGATGTCCCTGTTTGATAAAAATGACATGTAGTCAAACATCAATGACTCATTGAACATAGACAAAAAAATAAATAACATGCAGTTGAAATGGAATTTCAAAAATTCGTACGTAAGATGTGATTAATCTGTAACATCTGTCATCGACTGAGCTGGATCATATGTGGAGTCATTGGGGGTCAATTGTTAATTAAATTCCTGCAATTTCCGCCCTACATTTTTTAAAAACGCATACCCAAAATTAACTTAAAGCTGTTCTTGAACCATTTTGAGTAGAGACATGGTAGGGGTCTCTTTGGAGAGCAAACACTCTAAAATGTATCCCAGAACTGTGTTAATATATCTGAGTGCTATTGTTACCAAGCAATATTAATTTTAATACCCCAAAAAATTATTTTATTTGTGTCCGAATATTTATTTTATATAAATACATGCTGCAAAAATGGCTTTAAAAAGAGGTGGTGACCTAAAACACACTGTGGGTCTAAAGTCTGAAGTATTACCTTCATCCACACCAGATTTGACAGCAATAAACCAAAAAATGAATATTCTGCACACATTTTTATAACTACAGTCAAAGGTGGTCAAAAGTGTGCCATATGCGCCATCTCTCGGGTAAATGCCGTAGTCCTCACTGAATTAAAAATATCATCAGAATTATAACTTCATCTTACCATATAAAGCTCCACGGCTTCCTTCAATGTTGTATTTTGATCATAAAGGGTGTTTGGACACGGTGCTGAAACAATATGTTACTGGTACGCACTGTGCGTAATCTCTTCATGAATAAGACATTTTACGCACGTCATATACAATGGCTGCGAACAAGTCTGCCCGGTCATGTTAAATATCTGCGTTTACAGCATTACATTGGCTATTCGATGCGTCAATCATCAGAGTTCTGGACCGCAATTGGTTCGAGTTACTTACCATAACGTGACTTTCCATCCATGCGCCATTGGTTGGAGATGTACCCTACATAAGGAAAACACTGGATGAATTTTTTAGTTATTTTTTTCTTCTGGGCATGCTCAGTGACCTTTGTAGGCGGAAGTGGAAGCGAATGAATCGGAAACAAAGCTGTAAAGACTACAAAAATGGCCAGACATTTCGGGAGCGCATTTTCATTGTTTGTTTTACATTTTTTATTGGTTTTGCTGTTGTCCTGGTCAAATAACTTTATCGGAGGACTTTAATCGGACCCTCATTGACCATTTTTGTTCGAAATGGATCGGTTTTGTCACGTTTATTGGACTACAAAGTGGTGAGTTCCATATTTTTATACCTCCATCAGGAGAACGTTTGTGTTGCCAAAAGCGCTCACTGTGTCTTCAGTTATGATTGTATCCCTAAACGCCAGGCATAATTGGACCCACAAGACTCTTAGCTTTCCAATGATATAAAACATGTATAGGTTCATAAAAGTTAGAAGTTAGATGCTCCGGGACCCCATGGAGCATCATCAGTGCTTGCTGCAATGCTATGTCTTGTCATGAGGAGATCTGTTTGACAGACAAAATTTTTAATTATGTAAAAATTTGAAAATTACATTGTTGACCAATTACAAGATGATACAAAATAATTTCCCTCATCTGTAATAATCTCTAATTTCTCTAAAAAGTAACATATCTGAGAATTATATGAAGTGGTTTGACATACATGGTTAATTTTTTAAGAAAATACTTTGAAAAACAAAATTTTCTGGTTAATGTAGATTAATATAACTTTCCTATACATCACTAACCTTTACTTCGAATACGATGGCGTAATGTACCCATCAAAAGCTGTGTAGCCCGACATAAATGGCTTGGTGGGTCTGTTTGGGTGCTGGCGTGTTGCATGGGTTTCACAAATGTACTTGATGTGCTCTACACAACAGAAACAGAAACTCTATTATGTAATTCCTTACTATTATTCAAATATGAAAGGCTAGTAAATTGATTATTCAATGTCCTTAAAGTATTTGTCAAACAATTTTTAACTGAAAAGCACTCTGAATATAGCTGGCTCAAACACTACTACATCCACTGCTGATAATATGTAGCATTCAACAGATCACCAACAACTAATTTGATAAGGACAATATTTGTTTCAAAAGTAAACACACATCTAGAGGTATTAACGTATTTCTTTGCTTATTTTACTTTTTGGCATGTGTGATTCTCTCCTGTTTGAATTATGAATTATGAAAAACCTCTTATAACAACACAAGTTATAAAATGCACTTTGACACTACATAGGCCTACTTATGAGTAATTTGAAATTCAATTTTGATATATTTTGACTCATCACATTTGGAGATAAAATCACACCGAAGACATATTATGGAGTAATTATTCCTCTTTGGCTAATAGGCCAGGAAAATCCTAATGTGTTTCACCAGTTTACCCTAGAGCACTATCTGTGCAATATGATGATAAGATGACCATCATATATAGCTGCTGATATTTGAATTCGTGGTTTGAAGCTTATTCTAACCCAGACAACAAATTAGGTCTTGCCGACGTCGGGGCGTGTGTGCCTGCCCGACATAAAGTGCCTCGGTGAGACGTCTTACTGAGATCGATAGCTAATAGGCAAGATATCAGGAAGATGTTGGCATTAAAATTATCGCCGACCGTGACCCAGCATAAACCCGAGATAATTATAGGCTATGACCGCGGCGCGATCCCACTAGAATGAGGAAAGCATTCGGTCGGCTCGCTCTCCCATTTACACTGGAACAGCTGATTTTCGGCTGCATCGCTGGAAACGCCACAGCATGCTTGAAAATCTGCCCTTCCAAAGGGAGCGAAGTGTCTGAATGGTTTTTGCCACTCTAGTAGGATCCCACCGTTATTTAGGTCTTATTAATTTGTTTAGGATGCTGGTCTGTGTAAAAATATCAGTTCAATTTTCTAAACACAAATGGACATTTGGAAATACAGAAAAATGGATTCAAATACCCAATTTTTCTTGTTTTTTTCACCTTGACAAATTAAAAAAATGGATTTTTAAACAGTTTTTCCAATTTTCTGTTTTCATTCAGAGGATCAGAAATTAAGAAAAATGCAAAATTGTGTAAAAACTGCGTCTGGCTTCCAATTAATAAATACTGCAATTATATTATTTCCCTCATTCCACGTAGTTCTATGACGTTGCACTGGTTGTGAGAATGGACATAGACATATATAAACATATATTCATACTAACCTGCAGGCTAACAAGCTGCAACCTAAGCTATAGACTGAATATGAAAACGCGATACAGCTTTACGTATCTATTCTTTATATAGCCTTAAGTCTGTAGATAGAGCCAGGCTGTATCTTCTATAGAATAATAGATAATAATAATAATAATAGAATAATAATTGAGTAATTGGAGCCCAGACGCATGTTTCTAAATTTTAACCAAGCAAACTTTGTATGCGGTTATCTTAGCGATACTTTTTGCAATACACTCGATATACATATCGTTGGAAAGCTTTGTTTAGGGCCGATCATGTGAGCACCATAACTTAATTTAGTAAATTTTACCAGAGCGACTGATTTTGCCTTGCAGGGTCACATACCGGCTTCAGTCAGAATGAGGGCAGCCTTTTTGCACTCTGCACAGTTTTAGACTAAGACAGCTAGTTTGATTGCAGGAGAACAGACTTGATGACTAGACTAGACTGGACAGGTCATGTAACCGCACTGAATGTCTGTGTGTGACAGCTTTAATTGCTTACAAAGTTTCTTTACAGACTTTGTTCTGCGTCTGCGTGTTAATTAACTTACATTCATGAGAGCACATCCCACATCAAAAGCATTGTTTAGGCCACAGTTTCCTAACCACTGGGCTGCCTGGGGCTCACTAGTAGGCTGGGAAGTGCAATTGAGTGGGCCGCAAAGTTATGTTAAGGGTGATTTTACAAGAACTGTTTTAGTCGAGAACAATGATTAAACACAATAGAAAATGGGTAAATTGATACAGACAGACAGACTAGGGCTGCAGCTATCGATTCTTTTTTAAATCGAGTATTCTAGCCATTATTTCATCGATTAATAGGATAAAAACGTATTTTGTGTTAAGTGCAATTTATTAATATGCACAACAAATGTCATGCTATGAACTATCTCTAGTCACTTCAAAGTTAATTAATATATCTGTTTTATGTAGATTTGTGCATCAGCAGCATTTACCATTACTACCAAATAACGTCCCTTATAAAATATAGATGCAGTTTTTACAGTGCAATTATACTACAATACAGTGCAGTACTTTAATGTCTAAAATACTGCATTTCTGCAGTAGGCTACTTATACAGTACAATGCAGTTTTGTCATGTCCAAAATACTCTATTTCCTGCATAGGAACTGCAAATGGTTCCTCAAAAACTGCAGTTGACACTTGAAGTAAGGGCTTTAATAATTATATCTGGGGTATGCGATAGGTGAGGTACCCTAACCTAACACCAGGAGCGTGTGTGTGCATGCACGCGAGAGAAACGAGATGAGTGTGTGTGATGATTTTTTTACTGTATTTGCTTACTTGCGATTTTACATTAATTAGTTTACTATTTAAAATGTCCACAACTTATCATACTGACTTTACGACATTAGGCTTCAGCCACTACAACACTGTACGCACATTCTAACTAGCTAATACATTAAATCAGCTAACATCAATGTTTACGTTGCCTTGGGTCGGCTACGCTTGCTGAGCTGGTGTTAACAGATGGATGCTTTCGGCTCAGATGTTGAGTGTTTAAATGTTGCTAAATTTGGATTTTGCAAAACCAAGCATTATATTCCTGACAATCATATAATGTTTACTTACTTCCATCCTTTAAAAGTACAACAGAGTTGTCTCTTTGTTTTGTCTTGCTGTAGGTATGACCATGAACAATGTCTCCATTCACAGCACTTCTCTTATAGTAACTCACCAGAGAGTTTGAAGGAACCTCTCTGACTGTGGGGAGAACAGCTTTATCACTCTTACATTTGGTGAACCAAGGGCAGTCACCTGAGTAAATATTTTACACTTCCTGACATTCTGGTTTCCTTGCCTCATCTCATTGCAGAAATCTTTAACTTCTGCAGGTGCATTTGTTAAAAGGGGGGTATTATGCAAAATTGACTTTCTGAAGCCAAAGAGAACCTGTCTTTCCCTCATTAAAAACATGCCCGAAGTGTTGCTCTGACCCATTTACTCATGTTAGAGTAATCTTTGAGTCTCTGCTGTTGGTTCTCTGGGTTGCTGAAACGCCTGCTCCCACCTATCCCCGCCTTTTCCACCCATCTCCTCCTCCAACCTTACGTACTCAGGCGAGAGCCTCCCCCCTGCAGCGCTCTCCTACCCCTCCCCTGCCCCTCCCCACCTCACACAACTCCGGCTGAGTCCCAGGTGCAGTAATTATAACACACCAGCTGCAGCTGCGTGTCTTTTATGTAAACAACGTCAGAGTCTGACTCCGTGCATGCTGCGATGATGCACGGTATGTGACGAACTGAAGGGGGAGTGTCAGAAAGAGTATGAGGGTCTCAGAGAGGCACAGTCGAAAATCAAGGCGTCCAATTCGGAAGTAATTCAATTCAATTCAATTCAGTTTATTTATATAGCGCCAATTCACAACAGATGTCATCTCAAGGCACTTAACAAGAAGTCATTTCAATACAATTATACAAACATTCCAATCAGTTAAAAAGTTTGCTATTTAAGGAATCCCAGCAGATTGCGTCAGTCATTGGCGTGAGGTTGGGCAGATTTCCAACCACAGCAATCCTTCAGCAATCCCTCATACTGAGCAAGCATGTAGCGACAGTGGAGAGGAAAAACTCCCCTTTAACAGGAAGAAACCTCCAACAGAACCAGGCTCAGTAGGAGCGGCCATCTGCCACGACCGTCTGGGGGTTTGAGAAGACAGAGCAGAACATAGAAGGAACAGAAGATCCGATATAAGAGAACTTTCTATGTTACAGAAAGTAAAAAGTTGATAACAGGACACAGTGGATCTTCAGTTACTGAGAGGATCATCCCAGTCGATGACCCCCGTCCAACAGGGCATTGCAGCCAAGCAGGATACCAGACCAGGTGTATCTTCGATGGGGAGAAAAACACTGAGAGAAAACAAAGTTAACAGTCGAAATAACAGAATGTACTGTAATACAACTGGAGAGTCGTAGGAGAAAAGGAAGTAGCAGAGTGAAGAAAATTGGTAAGTCTGTCCTCCAGCAGTCTAAGCCTATAGCAGCATAACTACAGAGATAGCTCAGGATGACCTAAGCCACTCTAACTATAAGCTTTATCAAAAAGGAAAGTTTTAAGCCTGGCCTTAAAAGTAAACAGAGTGTCTGCCTCACGGACTAAAGCTGGGAGCTGGTTCCACAGGAGAGGAGCCTAATAACTAAAAGATCTGCCTCCCATTCTACTTTTAGAGATCCTAGGAACTACAAGTAAACCTGCAGTCTGAGAGCGAAGTGCTCTTTTAGGAACATATGGAACAATTAGATCTCTGATGTATGATGGAGCTTGATTATTAAGGGCTTTGTATGTAAGAAGAAGGATCTTAAATTCTATTCTGGATTTAACAGGGAGCCAATGAAGGGAAGCTAAAACAGGAGAAATGTGATCTCTCTTTTTAATATTCATCAGAACTCTTGCTGCCGCATTTTGGATCAACTGAAGGGTTTTAATGGCATTTTGTGGACTTCCTGATAGTAAAGAATTACAGTAGTCCAGCCTTGAGGTAACAAATGCATGGACTAGTTTCTCAGCATCACTCCTGGACAGGATGTTTCTAATTTTAGCAATATTCCTGAGGTGAAAGAAGGAAATCCTAGAAACCTGTTTAATATGGGATTTAAATGTCAAGTCTTGGTCAAAAATAACGCCGAGGTTCTTTACGTTATTACTGGGGGACAATTTAATGCCATCCAGATGAAGTGATTGACTAACCAGTTTCTGTTTAAGAACTTCTGGTCCAAAGACAGCAACTTCTGTCTTGTCAGAATTTAAAAGCAAAAAGTTTAGGGTCATCCATGCTTGTATGTCTTCCAGACATGCCTGTAATCTACCTAACTGACTGGGTTCATCAGGATTTATGGATAAATATAGTTGTGTATCATCGGCATAGCTGTGGAAATTTATCCCATGCTGTCTAATGATTCTACCAATTGGAAGCATATATATGGTGAAAAGAATTGGTCCAAGGACAGAACCCTGTGGAACTCCACAAGTAACCCTTGAGAGTGAAGATGATTTATCATTTAGATGAACAAACTGGAATCTATCAGACAAATATGATTTAAACCAGCCTAGTGCTGTTCCTTTGATCCCTGCAAGTACATTTCTTTAAGGTGGATTTGGATATATGACAGACTTTTAAAAGACTTACGGTGACAATTTTATTGTGTGCTATAGAAGAGTAATATGTGCCTGGAAGAAGCATAATATCCCCCCCTTTAAGAACTGCTTTGCTAAACGAGGAAAAGCACGGGATATTGCCACTCGTTTATATAGTTGTTGTGGTACAGCTTGACTACTTTTTATTTGTTTCAAGAGGTACCCATTGAAAGTTTCGAACATAAAGGCTGAGTGAGCCCATAAAGGACCCCACTGCACAACACTTTTACTCAAATGTAACAATAAATGAACATTGAATTTCATGTGCTCATTCCCATACAGTGACTGCACACCTCCAACAAAATACACTAACACGTCATGTGCATGGTTTATGAGTTCAGTATTTAATTTAGAACCCAAGAGAATACTTATGCCCTCTACCAGTAATGCCCAGTGAGAGTGACACTTCTGTAGAAGTATGCCTTTCAGAACTGGCAAGCTATAGTACAATAGCCAATGCTGCCACTCATGAGCTTTCCAGAATTTGTGTTCTATTAAAGATCTTGGAACTCGAGCGACAATACCTGGAGGTTTAATAGACAAGAGATGTTTGTCTATGTTTGCTGTTTGTACACCAATATACCATGGCTCAGAAGTGTTTTTAGAATCTATCCATAAATATGCCATGTATCTGCACACACCAAGCAGGACAGTGCATGTAGTCAGGCAACATTCCATTGATTAGATCAAACAATGGTAAATATGCAAGAGGAGATGAGCCCTTTATGCCCAATATAGTCTTCCCTTGTCTTTCAGCTATTTGTCCTATTTCTACTGTGGTTTTATGATTTCTGTCACTTGGCTTTTCTTCAGGACATGTGTAAACCCTTGTGTTTTATTTTCCTTTCCTTATTTGCATCCCAGGATGAAGGCAAACTCCACAGCCATATTCACCATTAAATTGCTTAAAATTCTGTAACAATGACACAACGTGTGTATTTTTATCCGTCTCAGTGACTGATCATTAGGATCCTGCCACTTAAAACCCGCTTGGGAAAGATTGGTACACTCCTTAACAAATGGTACAAAGAAGCAGGAAATGTCTGGCTTTTTGGATCCAAACTATAAAGCACATAGAAGTACATGTTTATCTCTACTCTCAGGTGGTATCTCGTTAACAAAACACAATGTTGGCCAAATACTAAATTTTGAGGACTGAAAAACTGGTACACCGTCACAATTAAATGTGAGGGACAGAAATTCATCTTTACTGGTAAACTTTAAGGTCTGATACAAGCTGCCATCACATGTCCTTTATTACATGGCTTCCACTGGCATCAGCACGAAAACATAGATCATACAAATTGTGGTTCTCAAGAATATCTTTCCTGATCCTTTAATGGCATACTAATGAAAAAATTACCTACTTTTAAACTCGCTTCCACTGTTGTGAATGAAGTACATGACACACATTTAAGTTTCTTTTCTAAAGATTTTGAAGAAGCAATGTCTGTCCATCCATCCATCCATTTTCTTCCGCTTACCCGGGGTCGGGTCGCGGGGGCAGCTGCTTAAGCAAGGACACCCAGACACTCTCTCCCCGGCACCTTGGGCCAGCTCCTCGGGAGGAGGCGTCCAGGAGGCATCCTGACCAGATGCCCGAGTCACCTCAACTGACTCCTCTCGATGTGGAAGAGCAGCGGCTCTACTCTGAGCCCCCTCCGGATGACTGAGCTTCTCACCCTATCTCTAAGGGAGAGCCCAGACACTCTGCGGAGGAAACTAATTTCAGCCGCTTGTATTCGTGATCTCGTTCTTTCGGTCACCACCCAGAGTTTGTGACCATAGATGAGGGTAGAAACGTAGCTCGACCAGTAAATCGAGAGCTTCACCTTTCGGCTCAGCTCTCTCTTCACCACGACAGACTGGTACAGCGCCCTCATAACTGCAGACGCCCTACCAATCCGTCTATTGATCTCCCGCTCCATTTTTCCCTCATTCGTGAACAAGACCCCCAGATACTTAAACTCCTCCACTTGGGGAGGGACCTCATCCCCCACCCCGGTGAAGGCACCCCACCCTTTTCCGGCTCAAGACCATGGCCTCGGATTTGGAGGTGCTGATTCTCATCCCAGCCGCTTCACACTCGGCTGCGAACCGCTCCAGCGACAGCTGTAGATCACGCTCCGATAAAGCCAACAGAACCACGTCATCTGCAAAAAGCAGAGACCCGATCCTGAGGCCACCGAAACGTATCTGTTAGGGAAAAATAATAATGGTGTATTATTATTTTCTTAGGGTGTTTTTATCACATAGTTCTAATGTACTTTTTTAAATGTCATTTTGGTTTCAGTCACATGCTCTTGTGCATGACATCCTGTTCTTTTAATATGTTAATGAAGTGTGACTAAATAAAGAGAGTCTGCAGAGGTGAAACCCTTTGAGACCAGTGATGAGATCAGTGGGAGACGAGTGACAGGAGCTGATAACAGACAGACGGTTGGCTCATTCTTTACCGTATTTTGCTGGTCTGCCTCTGCAGAACTGATTGAACCACATCTACCTCTGCAGAGCTTATTGTCTAAATTATCTCCGACTTTTGTGTGTGACTCGTTTTTAGGTAAACCACAACAATTACCTAACATCTTGGTGCCGAGACCCGACGTACGGAGCACTCCCGCAGGTGGTTTCCGTCGAAGGGCTGTTTTTGACATCCAGATCGCTGAATTGCGTCACTGGCCGGCTGCATAACTTCCACGAGGACCCCCTGCGTGTGCTCCCGTGCGATCGATTCGGTTTGAGTCACTCGCATAGGGCGGACATTGTGAGTACGTCTTTTTTGTGCAGCTTTACATTTAACAAAACAAATTCTAAGATAGTCAGGGTATATTCTGCTGTTTGGGCCTAAAGAACGCTTTAGCCTCTCTGATAAAATATCAGGTGTTGATCTGTAACTGTTTAGTGACAAAAGAAGGGTGTAACGGACCTGGTTTGCGAACCGGTCCACCTTGGAAAAGGGGTGTAACGGGACAGGTCTGCGAACCTGACCACCTTCAAAAATAAAATTTGAACAAAAAAAAAAAGGGTGTAACGGACCTGGTTTGCGAACCGGTCCACCTTGAAAAAGGGCGTAACGGTACAGGTCTGCGAACCTGACCACCTTGAAAAATATACGGTTGTAATGGGTTAGGTTTGCGGTCTTATCCCGTCTTCTCGGCTGTGACAGTGGCAGCAGCTGACAATGGCACACAGCTGCTCCACATCAAGCCTCAATCAAGGGAGTTTATCGTTGGCTGTCCTTGTCAGATGGCTGCAGCAACTTGTCGGTGTCAGCTCGGTCTCTTTTGTCTTCGGTTCTGCGGTTCGGAACGAGGGGGTTCGGGTCGAAGCCCACCAGTTCCTTTCCCCTAATTGAGGCAGAGCGGTGCCTGCCGGTGAACGTCTTTTGTCGGTGGCAGGCTTTCCTTGTCCGTGGCAGGTTGGTGGACTTTCTGTTCGGTTCTGGTGGTGGGATAGAGGGGGTCTGGGCCAAAGCCCACCCGGTTGACAGGTGGTTGGTAAAGTGGAACAAATGTTGTCTTTTTCCCCCTCCTCCAAGGAAACCATGAACCCAGGAAGCAAGGCTCGGTGCTGTCCCCTTTGCAACAACTGCTTCGCCACATTGCCAAGTCACCTGAAAAGATCCCACTTCGTTAACAATCTGGAGGAAAGAAGACTTTTGCTCAACCTCTCCTCAGGCCGGGTCAATGTAAGAGACTACCCGTGTAATGTGAATGGGTGTTTGTACAAGAATTCCCGCTTTGACTACCACATGCGACGCAGCCATCAGGAGCTTTCCATTGAGCAGAGGGAGCGCAACATCACTGCTGCGAAGAAATCAAGAACCATCTCCCTGCTCCGGAGCCTCAGGGAAAGCAACCCCAATCCTCCCCTTGTCTCACAGCTTGATATTGGGGTTGAACCCTGTCTTGAACAAAAGCTCTCCTCAGCTCTAGCACCACTGTCGGATCCAGGGTTGTCCTCTCTCCATGTCCGGTGTCTCTTTCAGGGGAGGCAGCAGTCGGAGTGACCCTCCCTTCAGCTCCGGCACCACCGCGGGGTGCAGGGCGAGCAGCGGCCGGGGTTGGCCTCTCCCCAGTGGTGGTGCTGGAGAGACTGGATCCCTATGCGTTTGTTCCAGCAGGAGCAGCAAGAACAACAGCAGCAGCAGCAGCCGGAGTGGACCGGTCCGAGGACAGACCCACAGACCCGGGGACCAGGGGCAACGTTTTCCCTAAATCCATCAGTAGGTGACTTGGAGATTTGATGTGTCGTACGGTATGGTATGGTTTGGTATGGTGCTTCAGGTGACCATGCTTTTCTTGTCTGGTTGTTTTCACAGCAAAGTACTTGGGAGCTTACCAGGCTTACATCAAAGGTTTCAACCCGTCACGAATGAAGTTGAAAAACTCATGCTCACAGCTTTCGAGGGTGAAGGAGTTCCTCTCCTACATGGCAGAGGGAGCCCAGCAAACATACGACTGGCTCTTCCTAGACGATGTTCACCGGATCCATGGGTAATCCTCGCTCGCCTGATGTGCAGGTCTGCTGTGAAAATGCTTGGATGTCAGGTTCTTTTTATGCATGTTTGCAGATGGGCTTCGCACCTGCTCGGGAATGGAAGGAAGCTGTCCACAGTCCACAACTATCTGGGTCAACTCCAAAAGTTCCTTCGGTACATGACTGACACACCGCCGTTCCAGTGCAGGCTCTCCAAGAGACAGATCTTTTCAGTGCGTCGTACCATCCAGAACTGTCTTAAGGAGATCCGTGGAGGCCTTCTCACCTACCAGATCGAGCTGAAGGCCAAGAAATCAGAGCGGGCAATTTCCCTGCAGACCCTCACCAGATGTCGGGAGCGTGCCAGCAGAAAGATCCCTGAGCTTCTGGAGGAAATCGCCAAACAGCCCTCGCGCCGCTTAACT
>OY747716.1:8525070-8585070 GCA_963556495.2 Valencia hispanica
TAAAAACGACTAAGTGTCGGCCCGCTGCCTTACCAGAGGCACCAGATGCATAAAAACGACTAAGTGTCGGCCCGCTGCCTTACCAGAGGCACCAGATGCGTAAAAACGACTAAGTGTCGGCCCCTGCCTTACCAGAGGCGCGAGATCGAGCGTATGGTTCTATACTGCGTAGCATGGGTTGCCCATTGGACATGGTCTCTCATGGTGGTCGCCAGGAGCCCAGTCGAGAAAAACACCTCCCGCAGGTTTATGATATTCTTTTTCACACAACGTCTTAAAAAAGGAGCGAAAAGATCGATATGGTCATGATTGTGGAGGCTGTTTGTCCAGCAGCCCTGGAGCTATGCTGCCAATGGCAGGCGTTTGTCGGTCGGTCCTGCCAATGGGAGGCGTTTGTCGGTCGGTCCTGTCAATGGCAGACCCTTGTCGGTCGGTCCTGTCAATGGCAGGCCTCGGTCGGGCTGTCAATGGCAGACCTCGGTCGGTCGGTCCTGTCAATGGCAGGCCTCGGTCGGGCTGTCAATGGCAGACCTCGGTCGGTCGGTCCTGTCAATGGCAGACCCTTGTCGGTCGGTCCTGTCAATGGCAGGCCTCGGTCGGGCTGTCAATGGCAGACCTCGGTCGGTCGGTCCTGTCAATGGCAGGCCTCGGTCGGGCTGTCAATGGCAGACCTCAGTCGGTCGGTCCTGTCAATGGCAGACCCTTGTCGGTCGGTCCTGTCAATGGCAGGCCTCGGTCGGGCTGTCAATGGCAGACCTCGGTCGGTCGGTCCTGTCAATGGCAGGCCTCGGTCGGGCTGTCAATGGCAGACCTCGGTCGGTCGGTCCTGTCAATGGCAGACCCTTGTCGGTCGGTCCTGTCAATGGCAGGCCTCGGTCAGGCTGTCAATGGCAGAACTCTGACACTTCCCGCACATGAACGTAACACATTTTCACTGCGGTGAATTGTGTGACAATGTCCGCAAACTCCATTGGAAGTGTGTGCCACTGACAGGACTTTGGGTTAAGCGAACCAATCCACCTCGCTGGGAAATAAAGCACGCCAGTGTATGGAAGTTAAAACACAAAGAGCAGAATCAAAACGAAATACCGCACCCTAAGTGGGTATAAGAAAGATTAGACACAGGACATAATCTTTATGTATGCCAGTCCAACCTGAAACCTAACGGTGTTAACGTACGGTTTGAACGGGCACTACAAGAGACGTTCTGTGTGGATTTATAGGTTACACAACACATCCTTAGATTAGGAAAGCCATAACACGGCTCAATCTAGTTGCACAAGAGAGACACTAAAAACTATACGATCCAGTTTTAGCAGAAATTGAGTACAAGTAAACATCTCAAATAAACGACAAAAAAAAAAAAAAAAAAAAGGATTACTTTAATTAATTAAAGAATAAATCACTAACTTTAACTCATCAACAGACTAATTTCATAGTTCTTGCTTTTTCATTCACCTTAACCTTAATATTAATTACTGTTGTTATTCCCATATAACTATTTCGTATTCTAACAACAGACTTTACCAGACCAATTAATAGAACCCATTAAGGCTTATATAAAAACAACGCAAAGATGGGAAACGATGTTTCCACCACAAATTAGAAGGCGATTCAAAATATATGTATAAAAAGAACCCCGAAAATCTTCAGTTTCTAACAAAATGGCGCAAAAAGTATAATGTAGATGGGAAGCTTAAAGGAAGCCAATGGAGAGAACTTGTATGTGTTCTTGAAGCAAAAACACTTATCGCTAAAGGTAAAAAGAAAAAACTTAAACAGACACAGTTAAAAATAGCACGTGTGTGGGCTGATGAAACAGAGAAAAGGAAACAAAATATAAAAAACAGAAAAGAGAGCAAAGGTGCTAAAGATGAGGCTCTTCTTATGAAAAAGCTAGGTGACGAGCTCACACTGTGCCCTCCCCCTTATTCACCACCACCTACAGCTCAGACAGACCCCCCTGGGGCTGTTGGAGGAGAACCTTATGCACCTCCACCAGCACCCCCAGCAAACCAGCCGGGGGCTTTAGGGGAAGGTCTATATCCTCCTGTTCCAAGAGATCAATTTGCAATTGAAGAAAAAACAAATGGTACCACAATAAAACAAAGACTTAGAATTACAAAGTCAGTTCCAAAAAAATCTGAGGATAAATCTTATGAGAGTGAACCAGAGGACTCAATAAATATCAACCCTATGATTCAAGTACCATCTGCCGATGGTACTCCGAGATATGTTTTTAGACCATGGTCACTTAAAGACGTGAAAGAGGTTGTAGAACAAATCACTTGCCATAAGGAGGATCCAGAAAAATGGACAGAGGATATGGTTGATGTGGTCAAATCCTACCGGTTAAACGGTCATGAATTAGGACAGGCTATGGCTGCATCGCTGGGGAAAGACTGGCACCATGTAGCTGGAAATTACACAGGAAGAGAGGATGCCGGAGTTGTGTTACAATTTCAGAATGATTTCCAGGGGGCACTAAAGCAACAATTCGATGCAGTAGCGGATAAAGTTCGTACACAGTTTAAAAAGAAACCAGATTATGGGCATATGGCCTCCATAAAACAGAAGCCTGGGGAAACTGTAGATGATTTTAAATACAGATACCAAAAGGAACATGATACCCATAGTGGCCTAACTAAAGAGAATGGTGATGAAACTCCATATATGCGGCATTTCTGTAATGGTCTGCTACATAGTTTCCACCCCACTATCACTAATTGGATTAAAAATCACCTTCTGACATGGGAAACATGCAACCTTACTACCCTTATGGCCAATGCACGTTTTGCAGAAGGTGTCATTGAAAGAAAGGGGAAGAAACCAAAACCTCCAGACTCCGACACACAGGTATTTCACACTCAGGTTGAAGACGATGAGGGGGAAGTTTATTATCAAAGTGATAACCACAACAAAGGAAGGGGGTTTAGATCACAAAGGAATACACATCATAAGACACCACAGGGGTCATGGAGATATCAAGGTGGTCACACTGCCCCCACGTGTTGGATCTGCGGGAAAGTAGGCCACATTTCAAATCAATGTAGCAGAGGCAGAGGCCGAGGAGGGGGCATAGGGCGAGATCAGATCCATACACAGGGTTCAACTGCCCCAGATCACTCGCGGTTCACACAGCAACGACTAGATACTTTTACCGCCTCTAATGAGGTGGTAGACTGCTGTGGCGCCTGGGAATTACTTAATTTTCTGAAAGAGAAGCCTTACATAACACTTAAATTTAATCAACAAACAGTAGAGCTCCTTTGTGATACTGGAGCTTTCAGAACAGTGATCTCTTCTGGCGTTAATCTGCCAGAATCTAAAGAAAGCATTTTGGTAAAATCAGCAGATGGTGCCACTACTCGCTCATTTTTATCTAAACCAGTGTTAATAACAGATCCAAAAACTAGGTTAAGTTCTAAAAACTCAATAGTCATTTCACCACAATGTCCACTCAATTTGTTAGGCAAATTTGTTAGACTTAATGTCAGCCCCAAAAATCTCAATTATCCCAGTGGAAGACGGCATGAGAGCTGTGAGAACAGGAAATGATGACATTTACCTAAATACAATTCATAGACCACAGGGGCTCGGTCTGTACTACTCCTTACGAGTTGAACCTAAAGAAAACCTTAAAGATACAACAACAATGATGGACACAGTTTTGCAGGTAGTTCCTGAACCCGACAAACAAATTATGCCTACATCACAGTTACATGTGACTATGGCTCTGAGGCCTGAACCTGATCTCAAGTTCCAAGACTATTTTATGCAATTCTCACCTGCTGTAGTGTTCACCTCATACATCATTACTGATGGAAAATCTGATTCAGCTGCCTCAGTAACACTGTCTACCAGCCTTAAACCATTCTTTGATTTGCCTACAGATCCGCATATATCCCTGACAAAAAGCAGTACATCACGTTGGAAAGATTTGGGATAAATGGTGCGAAAAGCAAATAATACCACAGATTTTAAAACTTTGCAAGAAAATAAAGAAGATAGTTAGCAATACAGTGAATCCACAGGTTTATATAGACTGCCCCTTATCATGCCACTCCACTGCACAACCAAAATTGCAACATTAGAATGACCAGAAGCAGAAACCCTCTTATTGACTGAAGAGGAAGAAAAGCAACTCAAAGAAGTCCCTGACACATTATGGTCTAAAAGCCCCACTGATGTGGGCCTACTCTCATCCATTGCTCCCGTTCAAATAACTGCTAAATCATATTTTAGACCCAGAGTAAGACAATATCCCCTCTCTGTGGAAGCAGAGTTAGGAATTCAACCAGTAATTGAGGAATTATTAAACACAGGTGCCATTCTAAACGAAAATGGACTTTATGAAGTTCGTAATAAACCCATCCTACCCAAATCACTGTTTAAAGCTGCTGCGCTTGTGAGCCATGGGCCTTGCCATGTCTCCACAGGGGGGATGGTATCAATAATACAACAACACTTTACAACATACAACCTTGAAACATACTTAAAACATTTTTGCAAGACATGCCTAACATGTATCAAACACAACCCACAAGGGAATATGAGACCCAAGCGAGGCCAATTTCCTCAACCAGCCTACCCATTCCACACAATCCACATGGATTTCATTGAACTAACACAGAGCGGCTCATACAAATATTGCTTAGTAATAATTGACGCTTTCTCCAAATGGCCAGAAATAATTCCCACTGCAAAGAATGATGCTCTAACAGTGGCAAAAGCACTATGTAAAACTATCATTGCAAACCATGGTATTCCACAAGTAATATATTCAGATAATGGACCACATTTTGTGAATGAGGTTATTCAAAATATGGCAAAACATTTAGACATCCAACTAAAAAATCATTGTGTCTATCACCCCCAAAGTGCAGGTTTAGTAGAAAGACATAATGGGACCATCAAAAGCAGACTCAGGAAATGCATGGCAGAAACTAGAAGACCATGGCCTGAGTGTTTGGACCTAGTAAAACTTTACATGAGAATCACGCCAACAAACCAAGGTTTAACACCTTTTGAAATCATTTATGGCAGACCTTACAGGTTACCTCTAGTTGCGCCTGATTTGCAAAAAGCAGACGAAGAACTCACATTAGCTGATTACATGAAGATAATTATCCTAGCCAAAGAAGTGCAAAGCGCACACAATCTGCCTATCTCTCCTTCTGTTTTGCAGGATCCTGAAAAGCCAATCAAACCTGGAGACTGGGTTTTCATCAAGGTGATTAAAAAGAAGAGTCCCCGCTGGGAAGGACCTTTTGAAGTCCTGCTGACCACACCCCAGGCTGTGAAAATCGCTGAGAGACCCTCGTGGATACACATCTCACACTGCAAATTGCAAAGGCAATTAGGGGACTAGACACGGGACAGTGGGGAAGTCTGGGCTACAAAGGACAGAGTGACCAATAGGGCCTCTGGTCTCAAACCCAGCAGAACAGCATCCCTGTCCCCTTAGTGGTCAAACCTCTGTTTTGGAGGGCTAGTCCTCTTATTTGCCTCTAGCTAACATGAAACTAGTTTGGCTCCCCTCCTGTCTGGCAGTTTGCCTGCCTCTATTCCACTGCTTTTTCGTCACACCTGATGACGCCCAGACATCAAAGGAAAGAAGAGCTAAAATTCTAACCCACCATGCGTTCAAGAACACCTGGTACCAAATAGTTAATTTGACTGCAAAACGTTTAGGTTTCAATACCAGCTGTTATGTCTGTTCATGGATCCCACACCATTCTGAAGAAGTCTCATCGATGACTGCTGTCCCAACCACCTTAAATAATCCCAATTTGGCCTGGGAACGCCTGACGGATACATCTGGAAGTGTGGTCACACTTTCTACCTCTACCTACCTAAGGATTGGTGTGGCACATGTAGTTTGGCTCGACTGCAACCCTCCTCATACATCATAACAGAAAACGGAGCACCTTCTAAACCTACAGAGCTGAATAAACGGGAATTCAACCCTCCACAAGTGTTCAACCCGTTCTCTGACAATGGTGGACGAAAACCTCTCTACAGTGATGCAAAAGGAATCTTCCACACCATGTTCCCACCTGTTGGAGTTGCAAGTCTGACAAAACGGATGAACGAGGTTTGGTGGACTTTGGAAAACATCACAGACATCCTTGCTGAAATGTCCAACCAGCTGGCCAACGATCCTGAAAAACTGGCGATGAAGACCATGCTGATGCAACATCGGGTAGCTCTGGACACTCTTTTTGCTTCCGAAGGTGGACTTTGTACTGTAATTGGTGACCGGGTGCAGGGATTAGCTGACTTTTTAGAATCACAGGAAAGCAGTAATGGACAATGGGATCTCATGGCCTGGCTGACAACTGGCAGGTGGTATCAGGTTCTTTTAAAAATAGCTATGCCATTCATTGTAATTTTGATACTTTTCTGCATTTTTGTTAGTTGTGTTCTTCCATGTATAAAACAAATGATGAATAAGATAACTAACACAATGGTCCAATACTCGCTTCTTAATCAGAGGCTTGAAGATGAAGATAGAAATAAAGAAGAAGATGAAGTGTAATTAACATGTGTAAAAACCTTTTATGATTCCATTAATCTAAACTACTGTTCAGGTAGCGATTAATTGGATGATGTCTAGGTGAAGCTCGCATAAATACCTTTTTGAAATTGCTACTTACTTTTGCAATTTCTTTGTTATATGTCTTATTACCTTTTTTGAATTTGGGATGCTACTTATTTTGCAACCTTTTGTTGTCTGGTTTTTATGATTCTTATATTTTTATATTATTAGAGTTGTTACCTATTTTACAACTTTTTGTTGTTCGTGATCACATTTAAAAACCACATTTCAGGGGGGAAATGTTAGGGAAAAATAATAATGGTGTATTATTATTTTCTTAGGGTGTTTTTATCACATAGTTCTAATGTACTTTTTAAATGTCATTTTGGTTTCAGTCACATGCTCTTGTGCATGACATCCTGTTCTTTTAATATGTTAATGAAGTGTGACTAAATAAAGAGAGTCTGCATAGGTGAAACCCTTTGAGACCAGTGATGAGATCAGTGGGAGACGAGTGACAGGAGCTGATAACAGACAGACGGTTGGCTCATTCCTTACCGTATTTTGCTGGTCTCCCTCTGCAGAACTGATTGAACCACATCTACCTCTGCAGAGCTTATTGTCTAAATTATCTCCGACTTTTGTGTGTGACTCGTTTTTAGGTAAACCACAACAATTACCTAACAGTATCCCCTCAACACCTTGGCTGCGCCTAGAAATCCTGTCCATAAAAGTTATGAACAGGATCAGTGACAAAGGGCAACCCCATACTCCCGGAGCACCCCCCACAGGGCTCCCCGAGGGACACGGTCGAATGCCTTCTCCAAGTCCACAAAACACATGTTGGGCGAACTCCCACGCACCCTCCAGGACTCTGCTGACGGTGTAGAGCTGGTCCAGTGTTCCACGGCCAGGACGAAAACCGCATTGTTCCTCCTGGATCCGAGGTTCGACTATCCGTTGGACCCTCCTCTCCAGAACCCCTGAATAGACCTTACCAGGGAGGCTCAGAAGTGATCCCCCTGTAGTTGGAACACACTCTGTGGTCCCCCTTTTTAAACAGAACCAATGTACTTAATAAAAACTCTACAGTAATGATGTTGTTTAAACTGCTCTGTAATATCAGCTAAGGGTTTCTCCAGAAAATACTTGCTTTTTGGAATTGCAGTAGTCCCAGCAGAATGTAACTTGAGCAGTTTCAGCAGGTCCTCCATTAATACACCTGTCGTCTTGTGTTTCAATGCAAAGGAGAGAATTAAGATGATGCTTTGGCGGTGGGGATTGGCCTAGGGTGGAGGCGTCGCGTGGCGGCCGGCCGCGGCCCCTGCAGTGCCGGGGGCCCCTCGTCGGCCGGTCCGTTGTCGGGTCCCTGCTGGGGGGTGGGGTGCCCCTGGGCCCCGGCTCCCCCGGTCCGTCGACCGGCCCGCCCCGGCGCGGCCGGTTGCCGGCGGAGCCCATGGGCTCGTCACTGATGCCCCCCGGGCCCCTGCATAGTGGCCGCTGGATGTTCCCCTGGGGTTCTCCTTTGCTCCTCTCTTGGGGGATGCGGTCGGCCCCGCCCGGGTCCGCCTGGGGCTCTGGCGGTCCTTTGGACGTCTTTGCTCCAATCTCCTTCATGTCTGCATCGATTCCTGGGAGACGGATTGATGTCAGCTCACACCAACTATCGAACACTCTTATGGAGAAACCTTATATGCACCAGCATGCTAACACACACACATAGATGTGGGGTCTCTGGTGTTTAAGGATATATTCTTGGGCTGAGGTTATTATTACTAGAGCTTGATTAATCGGTACCATGAGTTTTTCTGTGACATTGTTGTTGTATTTTTATATCTATTTTTGTGTGATGTGGTTGTGTAATTCTTAGTTCACAATGTTTGGTTGGTTTTGTCGATGTTCCTTTTTAGTGTTTTGTTTTGTTTTTCCCCCTCTCTCTGCCGTCCTGTGGGTATGGAGGCAGACTTCAATGTCTTCCTGTGTTTTCTTTGTTCCCCTTCCTCTCTTGTATTTTCAACTCACCCTCTCTCATGACATTTTGTTTCCTACCTCTCTTCTTCATCTTCCTTCTTTCTTCTCCTTAATTTTCCGTCTCCGTGTCCATAACATCAGGAAATAAAAACCCCAACAATTCATAATAAAGATTTTTCACACATAAATCAAGTGGAGTACTATAGCAAAAGCTGTACTGCTCCGCTTGTGAAAGTAAATCTGTTGGGCTTCTACTTGGTACTTAAAATCTAATTAACTGCTAAGTCTTACCTGTACCATAGTGACAGATTATGTTCTATGCTCTTGTCTTTGGGTTGTATCTTCATTGTTGGCCTTAAAAGTACACAAATGAACATTTCATTAAAGCAAAGAGAGCCATGGAAGGGGAGCACACACTGCAGTTTTTCTTACCTGTGGAAATGTTTGAGGTTCTACTCTCCGCTCCTCTCTCTCTGAATAGAATCTCTATAACTTTCCTAAGAATGACATACAAGAACAATAGATAGTTACTGTAATTTACCTTTGAGAGCGATGAACAGAAGAAGAGATCTGCCTCACCCGTGGCATTGTGAGAGGTTCTGCTATCTGCTCATCTCTTTGGGTATCTTCACTTTCATGGGAGGAACACAAGTCAATTATTGAATAGATAAAAGGTATGAACAATTATAGCAGACACAGTTTTAAAAAATTTGCAGGAAAATGAAAGAAACTATTAGTTTTTGTGCAACTATTTACACAGGTTAAATCAAGATGCCAAAAAAATATATCATTGTGGCAAAAGAAATTATAATGCTGCCAATCCCTTATCAATATTTGAACAAATATTTATAATTATTTACAGAAAGATCAGTTTTTTTTTTTTACATGTCCTGTTTGGCAGAGTGGAGCTCAGAATTTGTGTCTGAGTACCAAGTAGAAGCCCAACAGATTTACTTTCACAAGCGGAGCACTACAGCTTTTGCTATAGTACTTCACTCGATAGACATGTGTGAAAATCTTTATCATGAATTGCTTTGGGTTTTATTTCCTGTTATAGACACATAGATGGAAAATAAAAGGGAAGAAAGAAAGAAGACGAAGAAGAGAGGTAGGAAACAAAAAGTCAAGAGAGAGGGTGAGTTGAAAATACAAGAGAGGAAGGGGAACAAAGAAAACACAGGAACATATCGAAGTCTGCCTCCATACCCACAGGATGGCATAGAGAGGGTAAAACAAAAAAAACGAAAAAGGAACATCGACAAAACAAACATTTTGAACTAAGAACTACACAACCACATCACACAAAAATGGATATAAAAATACAACAACATCACAGAAAAAGTCAGGGTATCGATTAATCAAGATCTAGTAATGATAACTTCAGCCCAAAAATATATCTGTAGAAAACGGAGACCCAACACCTATGTGTGTGTGTGAGCATGCTACATGCTACTATGCAGGGGCCCGGGGGGGCAGCAGTGACGAGCCCACGGAACCAGCTGTGCCAGGGCGGGCCTGTCCATGGACGCCCCACCTCCCAGCAGGGACCCGACAAAGGACCAGCCGGCCGCCACGCACCACCACCACCCTAGGCCAATTCCCACCGCCAACATCCCAGCGTCCCAGCCCTGCTCCATTTTGGCGCGCCCCGCCAATAGCCGCAACGGACGGACGGCATCCCCAGGCCAAGCTCAGCCAGCACCTGGACACCAAGTTGTACCAGCTCCTAAGTCCTGATCCCGCGCAACGCAGAGCACTGAGGGCCAGTCCCAATGAACCAACCACGCACAACGCGCACAAAGCAGGTGATCAAACGAGAAGAGACGCTGGATCCGACCCCGACCCGACCACCTGTTCCTCATCCGGACCCCAACCCCTGATGGCCCATATCGAACAGGGGTGTGGAAAGACCCCTAGCCTCTATCCTCCCGCTTTAATATGGTGTTGATGCATGTTGTTATAATGTGCATTTAAAACAGAGGGGTAGGATGTGGGGAAGGCAGCCACACATCCTCCAACCCCTACCCCAAGCCCTCAGTGTCTATATGTGGTTTAACAGTGGGAACCGGCACCTGAGGTGAAGCTGATTGAACAGCTCCCTCTCTGGATGCCGAAAAGTGTGCCCACCCCAAAGTCCCTACATGTGTGTCTCATGAAAATTTTATAAGTGGGAGTGTCGAAGTTGTACCACAACGGGATAGCGAAGATGGAAACCCCTCCTCGCACCACAGTGATGTGGCCATGCCCCATCACCCTATATAAGTGATAAAGTGATGGTGCGGGTGGACAGAGGTGTTCAATGATGGGGAGGGAAGGACTGGGAGACAAAATGCCTTCCCAGGGAGCCAGCTCCCCCACTGACCCCAATAGATACTGCTGTTCACCAGGATCCAACATGGAAGGGAAGCCTTGGCACGTTCAACCCGGGGCCCACGGCCACAGCACCACCAAGCCCCACGGGCCCCAAGGCAGTCCCCCCCCAGCCCCATCCCAGAAGGAGAGCTAGACCCACCCTGACATTTGCTCTACCATCAGAACACAAAAGATACTAGACACTCTGGTTGAGTTCAGCCACCCTCCCCGCACACCCCTCCCCCCCATCTAAGTGCCCTCGTAGGGGGGGAGCACCTGTCGTTAGATAGCAACAGCCTCCCCGCCAGCAGAGGAGTCTCCCAGCGCATCGGAGGCCCCCACAGCCCAAACCCCGGCGACGTACCTGCCCAGACCAGGAGCAAACCAATGCCCCAGGCGGCCGACCCACCAGGCCGACATCCACCACCCCCCATTCCCTTGCGGAGCGACCACTGCTGTTCAATGGCTCAGCAAGCGTCCAAACCCAACGCCCCACCCACCTGCCTTTCACGCCCACTACCCGGCCAGTCCACCGGCAAGTCTGACCGAACCCGGCCAAACGCGCGACCCCAGTGCCCCGCACTGCACAAAGACCAAGATCCAGGAGCCAAGTCCAGTGCGAAAAAAGACTGATCAGGCCCAGAAATGTTGCCCAGCTGCCGCAACCAGCAGCCAGACACCCCAACAAGCAAACAAGATGAGACGCCATACAGGAACCGCCGATGACAATCGGCCCAGAGAAAAAGAGAGGCGGCCGCACATGCCGGCCACTGGCCGGCCCCCTCAGGCCGGCACCAGCAACAGAGACCCCACTCCGGCCCACCCCCAGCCAGGACCACAGCTATGGGGCGCAGCGTCCCAGAGCCCTGAACCCCCAGGCCCACCCCAGACCCTACCCAAGCGCAGCATGTCCACCAGGCCAGTAACCCACGGACGCCAGTGCAACCCCCCTAAGGCACCGTATGTAGCTGTCAGGAGTTACCCCCCAAAGGCACAAAAGCCCAACCCCAGGTTGGGGCCACGACATCCAGCGCCCCATCCGCCCAGTGATCCCACCCCCAGGGATCCCCCCCCCAACCCCAAGAACCCCCACATCAGCAACAGTATCCCAAACGACAAAACCAAGTGCCCCCCACCCCTACTAGGTGATGGAGCCGATCAAAGGAGCCCAGAGAGATTGATCAGATATGGAGGCAGAGACCGTCTCAAGACCAATGTGGTCCAAGAGACCTCAATACTGATTAATATTAAGAGCCTTTTTATTTTTCCAGTTCAGGAGGATAGTTTTCTTAGCGATGCATATGGCAATGTGAACCATTAGAACTGATCAGGTTTTTTTTCAAGATAACAAATAATTTTTTTGCCACTCCAAGAAGCAGTTTCTGTCCACCACAAAGTAGAAGGCCTGGCACTTCTATCGAACGTCATTCTGCCCACTCCTCTCTTTTGATCTCCAAGCAGCTGACTCTGTGCCTCCCTGGACCTCATCTTCCTCTTCATGACCCAGCTTCTCTTTCTCAGTGTTTAAGAGGAAGGATGGATCTGCCACATCATCAAAAACCTTGCTATTTGCGTCAGACTCCGGCTGCAATTGCAACTGCTTTGTCTTCCAGCTCAAGAAACAGCTAAGCTGCCTGGTGGACATTCATAGCATCATTTTTATACATGAAAAAACCCACTAAACTACACAGAAATTACAATCTAAATGTCACAGATCAATCCAATAGCTAAGGTTTGCCGTCAATGTTTATCTCACTGTTTATTGTTACTCTGTTAGTGCCGCTACTCAGTTCCCATGTTTTAACTAATCTAAGCCTTTTGTCCATCAACAACAAAATCCCACACTTTGTTCTTGGTTGAATATGTGAGATTTCCACCAACAGCAAAGAGTGTCAGGTTCTGTGGGTGTTTTGAGTTTTTCCTTCCACTTCGTTTCCTTCCCCCCTTTACCCCAAGGTGCTCTCTTGTTTAGTTCCTTCGGTTTGTTTATCAAGTTAATAGTTTTCCTTATTTAGTTTTTTCACGTTAGGTTATTCTTTGTCTTTATTAGTTATTTCTGGCACTTCGTTGTTTCTGTGTTTCTTCTTGCTCTTAGATGTTTTCACCTTTTGTTTATGTCCTCATTTGTTTCCTTAGTTTATTTCCCTCTAGATAGTTTCCTAATTTATTTCTTCCTTCTGCTCTCTGGTGTTTCTTTAAGATTCCTTCCTAGACTTATTATCTTTAGTTTCTAGTTTCTTAAAGGAGTCATGACCTGTAATTTTCACCTTTCCATGAGAAAAAATGTATGTTATGATTGCCTTAAAAGTGAAGCGTTTGTTTACCCCTGTGTAGGAGCCATTCAAGGTGTTTAGTGGTTTCTCCTTTGTGTGGATAAGCACTGTGTGTGTGTGTGCACATAGTGTCATGCGCTTCCGCATCATGGTAATTGGTAGCACCTTGGAAATAGGATTATTAAGTGCGCGCGCTCGCCCGAGCTCTGTTTTTTTGTTTGAGCTGGGCCTGCGTCATGGCGGTGGGGTGAGCTTGGGGAGAAACTTCTGTTGACCGCATTCATTTACATCAGAGGGATCTGCAGTAGCCTTCAGGTATCAATGTCATCCACTTACCATCGTTCAAAGTAAGTCTCTGTTTCATCTCATGTTCTGGACAATAAACAACCAAGCGGTGCAATTATTCTGCCTGCCATTCTGCCAATTATTTGGACTGCCATCAGTCCAAAACCCCTTGACTTCAGCCTACCGTGGCGTGTTGAATAAAGTTAACAAAGTCATACGGCACAATACCCTGGGTTTGTCCATCAGCCCACATGCACGCGCACTCAAATACGTGTTTTTTATTTCTGGCCGACTTGACGTCAAGTCGGCGCAGGATATACCATATATAGACATCGCAGACCTACATATGCTGCAGGAAGCCCGCCCTCCCTCTCTCCCCTCTCCCCCTCGCCCCTCTCCCCCTCATATTCAGTCGAGCGCCGCCATTACTGAATTCTAGTGATGGGAATTCCAGCTCTTTTTGGAGAGCCAGTTCTTTTGGCTTGGCTCTTTCGGCTCCTCAGATTTTCTGTTGCTTAAAGTATATTCATCACCAAAATTAATGCAATTCGATGTGTACCAAATGTACCAAATCAAGCGAAGGGGAATGAAAAAAAAAAAAAAAAGGCTCCCAATGACGAGCCGGCTCCCATTGTTCACTTCAAAGAGTTAGCTCTTAAAGCCGGTTCGTTCGCGACCGACACATCACCGATTCGAAGTACGAACTCCACCGTGAAAGATGCAGAAAGTTTCTTCACGCAATGATGCATGAAGAAGACATATTCGTGTCAGCCTTTTATTTTTATCAGCTAAATCAGCTAAAATAATTTCTACCAGAAACGCAGTGCACACGTGAGTTGCTCTGTTGTTGACTGCCAGAATCAACATGGAAATATTTTTTCAATTTTTTTTACACCGGAATCCTTTACGAATTTGGGACAATATCAGGTGAAATTGGCATCGAAGCTCCGGAGACGGAGACTTGCCTGCAATTGAAATGGTAAGACTGTTACACACAGCAGAGCAATAAAAACACAAACAGCAGCTAACTGCTAATGTGGCTATTGTATGCTAGCGGGAGTAGTAGATATGGGTTAGATATGCTGAAGCGTTACCTGCGGTGTCAATCCCCCTCCTTCCTGCCACCAATCAACGCGTCCCTCATTTGCATTGTTACAATGTCCGTCCACGACAGCCAAAGTATCACATCAGATCTCGCGAGACAATAATGCCTTCAGAAATAAGGGTCAGAGGAGCTCTGTGTTTATTTTTTTCACTTTTTTTCAACTTTTCTTTTTTAGAAGAGCCTGAAAGCCTGGGTATCCAAGTTATGACTCCTTTAAGAGTTTTCTGTCTCCCTAGCCATTCTAACTTCTGTCCCAGCTGTTGATTGTTTCTACCTGCTCTCTCCCTCTCACCTGCATCTGATTTCTCCAATTGGTCATTGGTCTTCTCTGTCACTTCCTCATTCCCTCCTCAGTATATATTCAGCTCTCATTCTGTCACAACTCGCTGGTTCGTTGTCATTTTCTCTCTGTCTGGTTCCTGCCCAGTTCTTGTTTTTTCCTCATTGCTGCATTTCTTGGTTCTCCTAAGTTTTGTAAGTTCATGTTCCTTGTTTTTGTTACTATTAAATCATTTAAGTTTTATTTGCTGCTTTTGGGTCCTTAATATACACAAACATGACAAAGAGATCTCATGTTGCTTTGTTTTATTTCTTTTTTATGTTTACAAGCACATTCCCTCTCACATTTCACAGAATAGTTGGATTTTGCCGTCTGTTCTGAAAAAAGATGGTTTAAATATTTTAGCATAACTCCGATTTTACTTGGCCTATTAATACAATTTAAAAACTGGGATGAAGTTTATAATCTGCACTTTAAATATAGATTGAAACTGAGACTCAGAGAGGCAGAGACCTGCTGCTACGACATCCCATATCAGACATGGTAAAAAGACACGTATAGGGATTCATGGACCCCAGAGACAGATTTACAATGTCTCCTGAAACAATAACTGCTCGTGTTCAAAGTCTAAAGGTAATTTCTGTTCACTGTCATTTATTTTCCTTCTTGCGTGTATTGTTATTCATAGCATCAGATTTATCAACAGTCAGACTAACTGAATTTCCTCCCTCAATTGAACTCTCATTTATGATGAGGCAGAGAGAAACACTGGGTTGTGTACTTTAGAAATAGTTTTTTTTCTTTTACATTGAAATATTTTTTTGCAAAGCAAAAGCAGAATTGTAAATGGAGATGTTCCACCTTCAGTCTGTCATGATGTTTAAATAAAATGGTTAATCCCTGCAGAGGCCCGAAGATGTAATTCATTTGCAGCTTCTAGGTTCACTGATTCCTCACACCTGTTCCCCCTGGGGCCAGTGGATGTTGCAACCATTCGGAATCTAGTTCACTCACAATCAAAACAATATCCCCTGAACACATCAATCTCCAAATTTAACATTTAGCTTTGTCTGTGTGTTTTTTTTTTATACAGTCTTTTCTAGCATAAAGCATTGATTCAAGATAGAAAATGTTGGAAGTTGAAAGGTTCATGCTGACAAACAGCTTCAGGCTACACATCTTACTTGCTGCCTTCGCAGTTCTCCTGTGTGTTAGATTTTCGCATCTGTGCTGATTACATGTGCGGATGTTATATGTTCAGAAACTTGTTCCCTAATCTTTTCTGATGCTGTTTTGCCACTTGTAGAATTTAAATGTGGGATGATTTTTTTTTCCTGCCCCACAGCTCAAGGTGCAGCCAGAGATATTCCACACTGCTTCAATACAACCTTGTGACAAGCTGAGGCATCAGCAGGAAGGCATGCTTGATTATTTAGAGGTGGTTCACAAAGGTTCATTTTTCTCATGCATTCATGTTCATTTAATTTAACAGAAGGCCTTGCACAGCTTAAAAAGGGTATTTTGTGAATCGCAATAAGATTTTAAATTGTGTTTAAGAAATGTTACTTTCATTTTGTGCTGGACTAATACTGATCAGTGTTTCATTTAACATTTATAAAGCTTTTATACTTTATTTTCATTTTTACATCCATACAGCATAACCTAACCCAAGGTATTGGATCCTTCCCCTATACACTGACATCCTAAAATAATATCCTCTGTAACCGACTGTCTTCTGAAGTCAGCTAGTTAGAGAATAGAGAAACATGAAAACAACCCTAAAGACATAGCTACACTGTAAAACTTTAGATCTAAATATATTCATGTGTTAGAATATTCAAGTCAAAGTCCAGACCTAAATCCAACTGTCAATATGTGAACCTAAGACCCGATGTTTAGAAATCCAGTCAATCCAATCTAATTGACCATGAGCTGTGGTACAATCACAAGGCAAAAGACTTGCAACTGGAATAGCAGCGCAAGAGGGTGTTGACTTAGCAAAGCTGAATACTAAGGTGTGTTAAACTTTTTGGACTCCTGTTTGAAAAGGAAATGAAAACCCTGCACCATTTTTCTTCCACTTCTCAATTATGCACACCTTTGTGTTTGTCTATTATATAAAACCCCACTAAATAGACTCAAGTTTGTAATTGTAAAAGCACAAATGTGGAAAGGTTCAAGAGATGTGAATATGTTTACAATCCAATTAAAGAAGGGAAAACAGACAAACATATTCTCTAGTTAACTGAAAATGGACAAAAAAAGATTCTTAAATTAAATATTTGTTGGCAGTGGAAGTATGAGGTTCAGTTTTTGGGGAGTTGGATGACAATACTTGTTAAAATAAGCTCATCAGCAGCAGCTCAGATTGGCTCTTTTTCTCCATGAGCCGTGAATTATTACAGAACTCACAGCCTGACTCGATTACAGTTTACCTGCAGTGCTGCAAATGAACTCCTTTCACGAGCAGCACCTGTGCTTCTTACTGATAATTTAGGAAGCACCAGCTGAAGTGACTTCAATGCAACAAACTTTTTTCTGTATATCTGTATTACTGAGAATGCATTAAAAAAGCATGATAGAATTATTAATTTACTGACCATATTTTGATAGTAAAATGACTTTAGAGCTCCCGAACCCGCTGGTGGACACCGGTGGTAAGGGATGCTCTCAGGCCTAAAGGAGTCCTATCGGGTCGCAGTGGCAAAAACCCGGGCATGGGAGGTGTTTGGAGAGGCCATGGAGAACGACTTCCGTACAGCTTCGAAGCGATTCTGGTCAACCTTCCGACATCGGGGGGGGGGCTGTTTACAGTGGGGATGGTGTGCTGCTGACCTCGACGCGGGATGTTTTGGGTCGGTGGATGGAATACTTCGAAGACCTTCCAATCTGGAAGCAGGGTTTGGGGACTTTGGGTCGGGCTCTCCAATCTCTGGTGCTGAGGTCACTGAGGTCGTTAAAAAGCTGGTGGCAAGGCTCCGGGGGTGGATGAGATTCGACCAGAGTTCCTCAAGGCTCTGGATGTTGTGGGGCTGTGTTGGTTAACGCGGCTCTGCAATATAGCGTGGACATCGGGGGCAGTTCCCTTGGATTGGCAGACCGGGGTGGTGGTCCCCCTGTTTAAAAAGGGGGACCACAGAGTGTGTTGCAACTACAGCGGGATCACACTTCTGAGCCTCCCTGGTAAGGTCTATTCAGGAGTTCTGGAGAGGAGGGTCAGACGGATAGTCGAACCTCGGATCCAGGAGGAACAATGCCGTGAAACACTGGACCAGCTCTACACCATCAGCAGGGTCCTGGAGGGTGCGTGGGAGTTCACCCTACATGTGTTTTGTGGACTAGGAGAAGGCGTTCGACTGTGTCCCTCCGGGAGCCCTGTGGGGGGTACTCGGGGAGTATGGGGTACGGGATCCCTTGATACGGGCTGTTAGGTCCCTGTACATCTGTTGAGTTTGGTTCGCATTGCAGTAGGTCGGGCTTGTTTTTTCCGATGAGAGTTGGACTCTGCCAAGGTTGCCCTTTGTCACTGATCCTGTTCATAACTTTTATGGATGGGATTTCTAGGCGGAGCCAAGGTGTTGAGGGGATACGTTTTGGTGGCCTCAGGATCGGGTCTCTGCTTTTTGCAGATGACGTGGTCCTGTTGGCTTCACCGGAACGTGATCTACAGCTTTCGCTGGAGCGGTTCGCAGCCGAGTGTGAAGCGGCTGGGATGAGAATCAGCACCTCCAAATCCGAGACCAAGGTCTTGAGCTGGAAAAGGGTGGGGTGCCTTCTCCGGGTCGGGGATGAGGCCTTTCCCCAAGTGGAGGAGTCTAAGTATCTGGGGGTCTTGTTCATGAATGAGGGAAAAATGGAGTGGGAGATTGATAGACGGATTGGCAGGGCATCTGCAGTTATGTGGGCGCTGTACTGGTCTGTCGTGGTGAAGAGAGAGCTGAGCCGAAAGGCTAAGCTGGAGGGACCATGTTTCTCGGCTGGCCTGGGAACACCTTGGGATTCTTCCCGAGGAGCTGGAACAAGTGGCTGGGGAGAGGGAAGTCTGGGTCTCTTTGCTTAAACTGCTACCCCCGCGACCCGACCCTGGATAAGTGGAAGAAAATGGATGGATGGACTTTAGAGCTCCAGGTCAGATGTTGGCGGACTCTTTCTTCTTCTTGGCCATATTGACTACTAACAGGGTCAAAAAATCTAGTGAATCTATTTTTACTGGTCAATTTTTAAAATATTTTAACAATCAAATAAACTATTGCACTTAAAATATTGACAGTTCACCTGCTCTGGCCAGAATGCAAAATCGTACAACTTCTTCCTTGTCCACTTGGACTTTATTGCTCACCCGCTTGTGCGCAACTGTTTCAAGAGGACTTGCTACAGAGGCTATTGACATGAGGCGTTAGACTTTTGCCTCGGACAAATGACTTCTCATGTTTTGTTTTTTTAAATGTTATTTTGGAGGCCAGATCCGGAGTCTGCTGCTGCTCTGTAGACTTGAATAAATCTTTTACTTCCTGCTTTCTGCGAGGATGGACGCTTTTCTCTTTCCCTCCCTACTTCTGCCTGCTTTTCGTACTCTTTTGTCTTGCCTCTCTCTGCATTCTCTGCCGGAAAGAACAGCCATGGTTCTGGCTCTGGTCAGCTGGTCTCATAATGCAATCAATCAACTTTTTTTCCCCGGAGAATGGCTAAAAGAGTGAATTGAGTTGTCACGATGGAACGTCGTGGAGGATCTTGTGTCTCTCACTTTCGACTATCGAGGACGTTGGAATCATTTATATAATTGGATTTATGATAACCGGATATCTGTTGATTACCGCAGGTGGATTTTCTGAGGTATCGTAAACTTCAAGCTTAAAGGCAACAATTGGCAGGCTGCCCGGCCTAAAGGGAAGCTGCTGTGCTGTCAACATTCTATTTGCAATGTGCGAGCAAAATTGGAGTCGTTTCACGGTGTGGGTAATTATTTGGAGATGTTCTCAGCCAGCTGGAAGGTAATCTGACCCAAGATTTGGCCATTTGCACTGACCTCGGACCACTGACAGACTTTAAGGCAGGAGAAAAAGTGATCTTCGCCTGTTTCTGTTTCAACTCTACTCTTATTTCTAAAACAGTTTCTTATCTACTGGAATTCGACTCGCTGGCCCTGGTAGACCAAACGAAACCTCCCTTGGATGTGAATATAAAAGGACGCTCCATCCCACCCCACCCATCCCCCACATGAGCCTGTGAGCTCCCTGATGCAGCTCTCCAAGGTCGTATATTACATCACAGGCAACAGACTCTGGGATTGAATTGAGAGGAGTTTCATGGTCTCACATTAATGCACACATACATGCACGCACACTCACGCCACAGCTACTGACATGCTTGCGGTACCCTAAAGACTCCCCCCCACTCCTCGGATAGCGGGATGGTAGGCGCGCTGTCAGGCTGCGAACCTATTCCTCTGTGCGAGGGTTTAATGATTTAATTAAACAAAAGAACAAGGAACATGAACTTACATAATTTAGGAAGACCAGAAAATGTTGTGGCGGAGAACAGGAACCAAACACAGGGATGTTAGACGACGAACCAGCGAGTAGTGACTGACAGAGAAGGGCTAAAATATACTGAGGAGAAGTGGAATGTGACAGGGAGAAGACCAGGGAATAATTAGCGGTTGCAGGTAAGAGGAAAAGCACAGGTGGAATCAGCAGCTGGGGCAAAGAGGAGGAATGGCAAAGAGGAAACAGAGAGAAACAAAGAAAGACAAGACAGAAGAAATCCTAAATAAGTATACTGGTGAACGAGGAAGAGAACAGGACAGAAGGGAATAAATACTGAAAGGAGAGGGAAATGAAAAAAAACATCCTGGTAAAATTTAGGTTAAACAGAACTAAAGGGGAAATAAGGAAATAAGGAAAAGCATTAACTAAGACTCAAACACAAAACACCTAACATCATCACAATATGGAGATGAAAAATATGTAATGAAAACTTTATATTGTCACTGGAAATACTTCAACCTGTTTTAACATACAGTATATACATTACCTACTGTAAGTATTCATTTAATGAGTTTTGAATGAATTATTTTAAATAAAGTGTAGGAATTTAAAATTTTTAGTTTGCTTTGCTTTGCTGACTCTGTGGAGGTTTAGAAAAAACAACTGAAAACTAATTTATTCCCCCAGGCTTTTATGTCATGATTTTATTGTGATTCCTATGCTTGTTTTTTTCATATTTTGTATAATTTTATTGTGTTTTATGTTTATCAGCGCTTTCACATTCATGTCTGTGAAAAGTGTTTTTTAAATAAACATTACTTGCTTCATACTTTTTCTCGATCTGATGACATCATCACTTACCCAGTCCTTAGCCTTATTACAAAGTACTTTTTTACTCTTACTTGAGTAATTATTTGGACATCTACTTCTTACTTTTACTTGAGTAAAAACCTCATAAAGCAGTTCTACTCTTACTTGAGTACAATTTTAGGAAACTCTACCCGCCTGTGTGTATCCTTCACCAGGCCCTTACTCTCAATTTTAAGATCAGATCTCAGATTTGTTATCTGATTCAGTGTTAAATACTGATAAGGTCACTATAGTGTGAGATTTCAATATTCATATGGACACTGAAAGTGATAGCCTTAATGCAGCCTTTAATGCTATCTAAGACTCAATTGCCTTTAATAAAAAAAGTACAGGGACCCACCCACTCGGGTCAACACACATTGGACCTTGTACTGACATATGGCATTGAGTGTGAGGAAATAACAGTCTTCCCGCATAACCCTGTCCTGTCTGATCACTTTTTGATAACATTTGAATTCATTTAACTGGGCACCCCAAACCTGAAAGAAAATTACATTATAGTAGAGCCTTATGAGACAATGTTGTAACAAGATTTCTAAGATTCTGTTCAAGTCTTATTTTCATCAGTGTCTGAGAGTAACACCGTAGAGGGCAGCAATTCCATCTCTATCCCTTCACAAACTGATGGTCTGGTTCATAGCATTACTTCGTCGTTGTGCCTGGCATTAGACAGTGTAGCCCACTTAAAAAAGAAGGTAATTAGCCTTAGGATGTTAGCTCCCTGGTTTAATGCAGAGGTGCGTATTTTAAAGCAGAATGCTAGAAAATTGCAGAGAAAATGGTGCTCTACACAACTAGAGGATTCCTATTTAACCTGGAAAAAAAGTCTACTGCTGTATAAAAATACCCTTCAACCAGCTAGAACAGCATGTTTTTCGCCCATTTATTGAGGCGAATAAAGAACAATTCTAAGTTTCATTTTAGTACGGTTGCCAAACTTAGAGTTATAGCTGTGTTGAGCCATCTTTTTCCCCAGCTCTCAGTAGTGATGACTTTCATTCATAAATAAATTAATAAATTAATGAATTCATACATCATTGCCATCCTCTTAAACATGATTACTTCTTTGTCAGTAAGTGAGGCAGCATCAGAGGTAATTGTAGAACCTCATTTGTGTTTGGACTGTTTTGTTTCAGTCAAGCTTTCAGAATTATAAAAAATTTTAGCTTCATCTAAACCTCCAACTTAAATGTTGAACCCAATCCCAACCAAATCATTTAAGGAAGTGTTCCCTTTGATTACTACCCCAATTTCAGATATGATTAATCTATACTTATTAAATGGATATGTACCACAGGAATTAAGGGTTGCTTATATAAACCTTTACTTAAGAAACCCTCTCTCGATCAAGATGACATTATAAATAATAAGCCTATATCTAATCATCTTTTCCTATCCTTGAGGAAATAGTTTCTAATCAAGTGTTTCTGCATCTAAACAGTTACAACCTGTTAAGTTTCTGTCAGGTTTTAGAGCTCATCATACTACTGAAACAGCACAGGTGAAAGTTAGTAATGATATTCTCATGGTCTCAGATAATGGACGAGCAACTGTTCTGGTCTGGTTATATCTCAGTTGTTGTGCCACAGATAGGTAGGTTTTGGCTATGAATAATTATGAATAATTGCTTAGGACAATTATTAATCAGATTAATAAGTTTATGTAAAAATTACCTCGTTTAGGGCACCACCTGGATTCAATAGCCAAATTGTTCAGTCTCAGTTTATGTTTATGATTACCTGCCTGATAAGGCTGAGATAATTAAACAATATATGAAGGAATAAGTTCTTGGCGTACCTGAACGGCAAGTTACTACACATGTAGGTGAAATAACAACAACAGTTTTCCAAAATGCAAGAGTTTATTACAACAAGAATTCACTTTCAGTTAACATTCTTTAATCAAAAAACTCACCAAACTAGTAAAACACAACTAAACTACTAAGAAAAGAATAACGATAATAAAACTCACACTCCGAAGTAAAACAGTAAAAGTGATAAAAATCCACAAAAATAGAAACAAACAATAAATTGATAATGATGTCACAGTTCAGAATGAATATGTTTGCTCAAAGACCAAAGCTTGTATTGAACAGTGTTGGGAATAAGGCTGAGTTAGTTTTAAACTAATTGCGATTAGCCCGGGTGTCCCAAGAGAGGGGAGGAGTGACCCCAGATCAGAAATCTTCCTGGCACTTTGTTGGCACGTAGAGAAGACCCGCGGGTGTCTTGCAGAGCAGGACGGATGGAGTCTTCTAAAAGGCCAACGAACCTGTGCGAGGAATCATTGGGAAGGCAGGACAGGACTGGGGTCAGTCACAGAAAAATAATGTCTGGAAAGAGATTCGAGCTTGGTATTTTTGGAACCAGGGGGATAGGTGAGGTGGAAGTTGTATGGTTCAAAGAACAAGGCCCAGCGAGCCTGTTTGGGGTTGAGTTGTTTAGCTGATTGAATGTGGATTAGGATAAATGCAGGAAGAAATTGGTGAACCCCGGTGTTGGAAACATTTCTGCAACATAAAAGAGCAAAAATCTCTGAGGAAGAAACCAGTCACAGATGAGAATCAAATTTCATGCATGCATAGGAAGAACATACACCCACCAAGGCTGATGCGTTCTCCAGCGAGCTAACTCTCCCCACGTAGTTTTATTTCTTTACAGGGTTTTACAACAGGTCATAAAACACACCCACACCAAACATGTGTGGGTGTTGAAACTGAACAACAAAGTACATGTAAATTAGGTATTCCAAACAACCTTCTCAAGCAACTCTTATCTAGAGGATTTATCAACCGATAGTTGATCTAAAACTAACCTACAGTTCTATTCCTGCATTTCAGTTGCTACGCATTTAAACCTACCAAGGAAGAATTAACAAACCGATTAACTCTATAATGTTCCCAATCATTGCATGATCTTACCCACCCCGGTCCATGGGAAAAGGGATAAAGCAACCTAATCTCCATCAATCCACAGTTTGTGCTCTCATGGTACGTTGGATCCCCAGATGGGATCATTAAGGGGCCAAAACTTCCCGCCTCTTCCTTCTGCTGTGTTGGACCTCTACTGCAGATACAAAGAAAGCAAGCTCTTTAAGTAATGTATTGAAATGACTTCTTATGTGCCTTGAGATGACATCTGTTGTGAATCGGCGCTATATAAATAAAACTGAATTGAATTGAATTGAAAGTTTAACAAAGACAAACCTACCCTTTCAATTTGTAGAGAGATAGAAATAGAGCCAGGATCCACAGAGAACCAGCAGGTCATTCATAGGGAAAATTCCCCATCACATCCACGGTCTCAAAGTATGGAGCACACAGTATTTCTTGTAGCTTGAGAGTGATTTTAAAGTACTAGAATCATTAAACAAATAGGTACATGGTACATGCGTACGTATACAAAGCCTTCGTGGTATACTTACCATTTACCGGGGTTGGCATGAAAATGTGGTCAGGTTTGTCTCATTTTTAAAACAAACGTCCTGGTCTGGCCTCAGATGTACTAGTCTTATTTTAATAATTGCTGAACTATCCAGGTTAACTCCATGTAGCATCCATCTCCCATTTACCTTTACCATTGATGTGAATGTAACTGCCTTTTTACCCATATAACCTCCTGTCTGGTTGTGAACTTCTGGCTCAAAGATCATCCAAATCATGGAGAGTAAAACATCTAGAAACAATTAAATTAAATTCAATTGAGTTTATTTATATAGCGCCGATTTACAACAGATGTCATCTCAAGGCACTTAACAGGAAGTCATTTCAATACATTTATACAAACATTCCAATCAGTTAAAAAGTTTCCTATTTAAGGAATCCCAGCAAACGGCAATCCTTCAGCAATCCCTCATACTGAGCAAGCATGTATCGACAGAGGAGAGGAAAAAACTCCCCTTTAACAGGAAGAAACCTCCAACAGAACCAGGCTCAGTAGAAACAGATCATTAAGATTAATGAAAAGCTCTACATATATGTTGGAACCCCATTTTCTACAAATGAACTGAACAGACTGTTGGACAGCTAGAAGCCATTTTTCCTAGATGGACTGTACACACATTTCATATTTCATCACAGCCAAACATTTCGTCAATAATTCCCATCTATTCTAAATATGCAACTACTACTACAGATCTTAGAAAACAATAATAGGTGAACATTAAACACAATTAACATGAAATGAAACAGGGAGAACAGCTGAGGTTCGGGTCAGAAAAGGAGGGGGGCCCTCACTCCAGGGGGCTCAAATCACAGATAGTCTAGGAGACAAAGAGTCATTAACTAGTTTTGTGCCAAGATGGAGGACTGCACATGGAGTGTAAGAAAGGGTCATAAAACTGGCTTTGGCTAAAGGAGCACCTGGGGTGAAACGTCCAGTGGAAGGCCTCTGCTTTACCAACAGACTAAAGACAATGGAGTTAAACTTTTCAGCTATGGATCGAGTCCAACTCTCCCCACCAGGTGATCAGGGAGAGAAAGAGAGAGAGAAAGAGAGAGAGAGAGGAAAAGAGAGGAAGGAAGAAGAAAGAAAATGGGATCTGCTCAGAAAGAAAGAAAGGTATGATTTGCTCAGGATAAAACAAACAGTTTCAAACACAGCAATTACAGCTCAAACTTATGCGTGCGGCGATGCCAAAATGAGCAAACAGGTACAACACTTAAAAACACTTTAAACCAACAATGAACGAGATCTAACTCGTCAAAACTCTATTTTCTCTATTTATCCCCGCCCAGATACAATATTAGTATAAATGAACCGGTTCATTCCTACTTTGCTTTGAAAGAGGTCCAGTCCGCTAGGAGGAGAGCAAATTGTCTCTGTAGTTGAGCAAGAAAGAGAAGAGTTAAAATTCCTGGGCAGGATTTTCAAGGACCGTGTGGCCCAATTGCAGGCTGGGTGACCTGGAGATTGACATCGTAACGAACTGTCTTGGAACACTCCTTATATCGCTCAACCTGGTTACGTGAACAGGATGAGCACTTTGAAGCTTTGAAATTAGTTCTTCCCGGTCCAGCGGGCCAGAACAAAAGAGAATGTTCACCGGTGAGATATCCTCTGTTTAGCCGGAGTTTCTGCTAAGAACCTCTGCGGAGAATGGTTTTAATGGCCGTGACTCCTACCAGGTATTCTAATCACAGTTCTGGATGGTTTTTAGATTCCCCGTCTTCAACCTCTACTATGGAGACCTTTAATGTTGCAGCGGGTGCTGGTCCAGACCTAGTGTTTGGACCGCCTGCAACGTCTCCCACACGCTGTTCTCACACTTATGTCTCACATTCACACACTGCAGTCCTATATTTTTCTCCCTTATTTAATCATATAATGTTAATATTTACTAAATTCTACGCTTTCCTCAATCCTTTTGCTCCACTAACCTGGAGTCCCAGACTCCGGTACGACGTTTTCTGTCACAGGATAAGGTTTGAGATTCCTCAATTCTCGGGTCTGATGTGTTTCCCAATCTGCGGTCCAAGCGTTGTACGTTAAGTCCCGTCGGAATTAACATTGAAGTGATCACCTCCAGAGGATAGCAAATGTTAGTCTTAATTCTCTATTTTCCTATAAATACTTCCTAATTTTATAACTTCAGGCTAGTTATGAGACAGGAATGTTTTTGAAATGTTCAATATAGCCGTTTCATATAACGGGTACTGCCTTACCGTGTTTATTCGCTGGCCAGCTACTCCTGTCCCATTGCCAACCGTCAGGTTTAAATACTCACTTTCTGCCACCGAGCCGTGCAGAAACACCAAATTGTCGCAAGGAGAGTTTTAAGTGAAAGTCTGCGCCTCGCGCTGCTAAACTACCGGTCCCTGACCAGCCTGCTGTCTGCTAACTCCTCTCTCCCAGTTCGTTTATCCTGTGGCAGAGTATAAAAAAGAATTACACATTCACACAATATATATATATTTGGCATGCATGGGGAGAGAGTCTTACCAAACCATCTCCAAAGAACTCTTCCTCATACATTGCCTTTTATTTCTTTACAAAGTTATTACAACACATTCTGAGAGACACACTCTCTTACAGGATCCAGTCACTTGATACAATGTCATCCGTGATAGGCTGAGCTCAATAATACATATTAATATATATAAAATGTGATAGTAGTCCTTCTATGATAGGGTAAGCTCTTTAATATATTCTTTTCTGACACTGTTGCTAAGCAGCGAAGCATTTCCTCTTTGGAGCGGTATCACGCTCTCCCCGTACCGTTGCACAATCAAACCGCCAGATGTTTCCTGTTTTTTCAGAGAGTCGTGACCTAGTCCCTGCTGACCCATGGCTCACATCCTGTTTTAACAGTTCTCTGCAGTTAGTTAATTATTTTAGCACATGACCCCTTCACCTTACATTATGGCCTGTTTATTAATTTAATGCTTGTTTAAAAGTTTTTCTTTACATTACCACGGACCCATAAGAGTGTGTTGTGGGTCACTGCTAGGATTGCTGGGAAATGTGGTCTGCTCAGTCCATCTTTGAAATGGCTCCCAGCCATCCAATAGTCTGTTCAGTTCATCTTATTAGAAATGGAATCACAACACTAGCAGTTAACTTCATGGTAACCATCATTTATTCTTATTGCATTTAAATTAGTTATTCAGATTTTCAATACCTGTACTCAAACAATTAAACTGATTTCCGTATGCTCTGTATTAAGTGCAGATCACAGTCTAGGCTAGCTGGCAGCAAATCGCATATGCTGCTAACACAGTGACCTAGCCTGCAGTTAATTCACCATTTCACTTGATATTTCTTGGAGAGATTTTGCAAATAAATGGTGTTTGTCTTTCCTTGTGTGTAACCTTTTAAGCATGTATGTTGCCTGATTTAACTTCAAGAATTAATTTTATCCTGGCTAATTTACTGCTAATCTGACTAGAGAGAGTGATTTTCATAACTCCATTGCTGAGATTTCCCTAAAAAATAGGAAAAACGATTTTTACATTTAAAGTGGGTGATAAGTAATAGACTGATCTTTCAGCCTATGCACCTGTTGCGACACACACAGCCATTGGGTGGCGCTAACCCACATTCTAGTTGCAACAGGAGAAGAAGAGGACCAGAGGTTTTATAAGGGCTTGAGTCATTGGAGCTCGCTCTCTTCTGTTTGGGCTTTTCAGCCAGACAGTGCTGGGAGGGACCCCATCTTTCCTTTGCTGGCGAGGGAAAGAAGCGAGTTTCTGGGAGAAACTCAATCCAAGGATGACAAAGACTGCTGATCAATCCGGTGAATCGCAAACCACTGATGAGATAAACCCCACTGTTCTGCCCTGAGTCCTGCTTTCTGAACAGACGCTGCTGTGTTGAGGGGACCGTTTACAAGCTACTGAATGCTGCAGAACCGCGTCCAGACTGGAGCATTACCCCACCGCGACAAAGCCTGGGACGAATGCTATCTTGAGCCTGCAGAAAAGGTACTGTGTCAGTGAAGGAAGGTATTGCTGATTGCTCTTTAGCCAAGCCAGAGAGGACGCCGTCCAAGCTAAGGCTACATGCACCCCAACAGCCATAATCCTCCCACTGCTAACGGACCGCAGCTGTTGTTAGTCTGCTGGCTAACATTGTGTTAGCTTCCCCCATCATCCACGGAGCAACCTGGATAACTTTAACCGTTCAATAAGGTCTGTCTGGGCAGAGGCGAGATTGGTTTAAGATAAACAAGATTTAAGGGTTGTTTATTTTCACTGTGATTTGTTACTTTGTGTAAGATTTCATTTACTGTTTGGGTACAAACAGGCCAGTCGGCCTGGAGGTTTAAACAGTGATTTTCGAGGTTTCAGATGGAAAGTCTTTTTATATCCTGCAACCTGAGTTACTCAATCCGACAGTTTTACTTTGTTTGGTGTTTAGTAAATGAACCAGAGCAGCTTTAAGCCGCTCCACGTGAGTTAGCTGTAGGCTACATGCTCTAGCAAGCCACATGGGCCCGGCTTTGACGGCTCTTTTTTCAAGAACAATAAAGACTGCCATTAATGGTATTCAAAATAGAGATCGACTTTAAAACAGATAGTATAAATACTAAAACTAATCTTTTAGGTCATTTTTGAAACCGCCTTCTTGGTAAGTCGAAATACTAAACTAGATAATTGGTGCAGACGTTACCGTCAACATAAAGTCTAAATATTAAATTAGATCAATCACTGCGGTGACGATCCATAAAATAGAATCAATTATCTAAAGGTTATTGATTTCTAACTCAGCAAATGGTTTATTGAAACAGTGCTTCTTCCAAATAATGTTTTTCTCCACTTTTGCTTTGTATTGTGAATTGGTGGTTTGAAAACAAACCAGAAGGTGCTGGTTAGTCTTAAACTGACCACAATTAGTTTAAAACTAATTAAGCTTAATTCCCAAAACTCTTCAATACAAGCCTTGGTCTTTAAGCAAACATATTCATTCTGAACTGTGACATCATTATCAATTTATTGGTTTTTGTTTCTATTCCTGTCCATATTAATCACTTTACTGTTTTACTCCTGAGTGTTAGTTTTATTATAGTTATTCTTTTCTTTGTGGTTTAATTGTGTGTTACTAGTTTGGTAAGTTTGTTGATTAAAGCATGTTAACTGAAAGTTGAATTCTTTTTGTGATAAACTCTTGTATTTTGGAAAACCGTTGTCCTTATTTCACCTATATGTGTAGTAACTTGCTGATCAAAGAACGGCAAGAACTTATTCCTTCATCTATTGTTTAGTTATCTCAACCTTATCAGGCAGGTAATCATAGACATAAACTGAGACTGAACAATTCGGCTATTGATATTCCTGGAATCCACCAGGTGGTGCCCCTAAACTTGGTAAATTTTACATAAAATTATTAATCTTATTAATAATTGCCCAAAGCAATTATTCATAATTATTCATAGCCAAAACCTACCTATCTGTGGCACAACACACCAGTTAAACACAAATAGCAATTAACACTAATAACAGTGTGGGGTAAGTCACAGCTTGATTTCTCAACTTGTGCTAGTTAACAGCACATGACCACACCCATATATGTATAGGAGAGAGTGCATATTTATCACAGGTGTTTTGAACTGTCCATTGAAGTGCGTGCTGTTGTTGCTATTCAACTCTTTTGACAGTTAAGGCTTGGTTGCTTCGCTGTTTGTTCATTGTTGTTGCTTTTCAGCAACTCTTTTGACAGCTAAGGTTTGGTTCCTTTGCTGTTTGTTCATTGTTGTTGCTTTTCAGCTACTCTTTTGACAGCTAAAGCTTGGCTGCTTTGCTGTTTTGTTGTTGTCGTTTGCCTTCCCATAGCTTCAACAGATATGGAGGAATCAGGTCCCCAGCTAGCTCCAACTGTGACTCTCCAGGAGTTCACAGACTTACAGGGGCAATTGGTAACGTCATCAGCTTGTCCTCAGAGGAACGGGTTTGCTTAGATGATTATGACATTGTTGAGTGTGAAGGAAGAATACAGGCATTGGTGGAATTCATGAAAAAGCCAGATAAGAAGGTACAGATTTCAGATGTTTTTGGACACCTTGACTTGCTTTACCAACGGAGAGTGAAATTAGAGGCTTAAAGATGTGCCAGATTGACTCAGGAACGTGACAAAGCCCTGGACATGGAGCAAGCAACTAGAAGAGAGCTCTCCAAAGCAGAAGCAAGGGTTGAACTGACTGAGAATAGACTGAAGGAGCTAAACTGAGAACAGGATGACCACCCTCCTTTCCACAGAAGAAAAAGTGGAAGAGCAGAAAGAGAAAACACCTGACTAATGTCAGGTGGAGCTGCATCCAAGGTTTACACCCCACAATAAAGCCACACCACTCACCTCCACAGAACCTAAATTAGGTGTTAACCTGTTCCACCCCACAGCCCCCGCCGCCACCCGTATAGTAAACATAATTGGCCTGATTGTGGCTGAGCTCTTGCACTGTTGGCTGAGGTCCGGGTTGGCCGAATCACTTGTTTCGTTTAATGGCCCAAACAGATGTTCAGTGGTTGAGCTGATGCTGTCTCTTATTTGGCCCGATTGTGGTTCGATACAATAATGCCGAAAGTGGACACAATGCGGGGGACACATGCAACACAGTGTGTGGCCCTGACAGTAGGGATGCAGACATCTGCCGATATTAGTAAAAACACAGTTGGCTCGTTTTTGGCTCAGTGTTGGCACTTTTGGGTAATGGGCTGATGAGGTGCGTTTTATGAATTGCGTGACAGTAAAGCTCTTTTCTAAAAAGTTTAATGTTTAGAACCACGGTGTCATGTCTCAAAATATGCACAAATAACAGTTTTGACATCAATCAAGGACAATGTGGGTGACACGATCGGTTGTTTTGACTCTTGAAGTGGCTACAATTCCAGTCAGCAAACAGACAGTGAATAGTATTCTTAAAAGGTTTATTGAACGGAGAGGAGAGGGAGGAAAACCGGAGGGTCCTCTCAGGAGGAACCAGGAGATGAGGACCGGATTGTTGTCCGGTAAGTAGTGACGGAGAGAGAGAACTGTAGGAATCCGTGATCTGAGGTTGGCTGGAGCTGGGTGTTTGATATTTGCTAATCCTTCTGTTACTTTCAGATGAGGAGTTTTGAGGAGTTCGGAGGGTGATCCGGAGTGATGATGGAAGGAGGTAAGTTTCTCTTTGTAAATTGGATGGTAGTGTCTTCTGGGCGGACAGGCAAGCAGCTAGGTGGAATACGGTGATGAAGGCGAGTATGGAAGAAACGTTACCAGCGTGGAAGCGGTGCAGAGGCTTACCAGCACAGGACTCAGGCTGAAGGAAAATCTCCTGCTTTGAGGGTTCTGGGAAATTGTCGTAGAAACTTCTGGAGGGAACTACAAAGAAGGCAAAGGGTAAGCACTGGAATACACTCGATCTTGAAAAGATTATAAAGGATTTCGCGAGAGTGAGTTTGGCCATATACCACGCTAGAAGCGAGAACCAACTGGCGCCAGCCTCCAGGATCTGCTCCCCTTTTAAGCTGGAGAATGATGAGTGGTTAACTGGAACCAGCTGGAGCTGCTGCCTGACACACCCTGCAGAGAAGGTAGGAGGAGAAACAAACACACACCACTCTCCAGCACACATCACAGAAACCTAACAGTGGGATTATTTAACAAATCATTCATTATTTCAAGACAGACGATAAAAACGTGGCCACAATCTTTTAAATGTACAGCATAATGGTGCAAATTAAGCCTTAATAAATTACCCTGCGCAGCTTGCAGGCACACTATGTGTTTATTGTTGCTATGGCAACTAGATGAGAGGAGAACTTGCTGGCTGTTTATTTTGTTTTAATTTAATAATTTACCAAAACACTTTGGGTTTGGGTTAAAAAAAACAACAAATAAAATAAATATATTTTTTAATAGCATAGTTTCCTGTGTGTAACTTTGGCTTTACTCAGTGGCCTACTGTAGAGTCAAAGTCCGTTACCAGCAACTGGGCAAGTAGAATGGAACGAATGAGTCCTTGATTTTGCATTACCACCATAAATCCTATACTATCGACGCACTGCCCGTGGAACGAGTGGAATCTAACTGTCGTCGCACCAAAAACTGAACAACGATCGGCGGCTATCTGGTCACACACTGTATGGATGAAGACGCAGGAGTGGACAGTGTGCAACTCCCACTTTGTCACTAGATTCTGGTAAGTATAATTTAATAACATATATTTTGCCAAAAAACAAAACATAATTGTCAGCGTATAATGTAGCCTAATGTAAGCTTTCAGAAAAGGTCAATATAATGGTGGAGGGAATAATGAAGCGGTGGCTCCAGCTCGCAGCTGATCGTGAGGGAGGGAAAAAGAGAAGGCTACTAGCTAAAGAAAATGTATATTAAGCTGAGCTCTCTTTGTGTTTATTATTAGTAAATATGTGGTTATTATTTCTACATTTTGGTTTAGTAGGAGTAAGTTCAGTGTTCCTGTGTTGAGTTCAACAGATTCAATGTCTCATATCTTTGTATTGTATTTCTGATATGTTAATACAAGCACTTTCATACAAAATTGAAATTTTGTCATTTCTTCTTTTGGCATTTAGCATTTTCGTCTCAGTTTTACAGATTGTGGGTCAATTTTGACCTGGGGACACTCAGCCAACACTCAACCAGGTCAATTTTTCAGTGTATGGGTCAATATTGGGCCAGGGGTCCAGCCAGCTCTCAGCCAACATACAACTGTACTGGTTCACTGACTGTGGGCCAGTACAGGGGGACATAAACAATGAGAGTCTCTGGCCCTGGACTTTATTGGATGCCTGGTCTCGGCACTCTGCTTTGCGTGGGATCAGGACTCAGGAGCTGGTACAGCTTGGTGTCCAGGTGCGTGCTGAGCTTGGCCTGGGGATGCCGTCAATCCGCTGCGGCTATCGGTGGGGCGTCCCGACATGGGGCAGGGGTGGGGCGCTGGGATGTTGGCGCTGTTGGCCTAGGGTGGTGGTGGCGCGTGGCGGACGGTGGCCGGCCGCGGCCCCTGCGATGGAGGGGGCCCCTTGTCGGCCGGTCCCTTGTCGGGTCCCTGCTGGGGGGTGGGACCCGACATGGACCAGCCCGCCTTGGCGCAGCTGGTTGCCGGTGGGGCCGGTGGGCTCGTCACTGCTGTCCCCCGGGCCCCTGTATGATAGCCGCTGGACGTTCCCCTGGGGTTCACTTCTACTCCTCTCCTGGGGGATGCGGTCGGCCCCGCCCGGGTCCGCCTGGGGCTCTGGGGATCCTTTGGACGTCTTGCCTTCGATCTCTTTCATGTCTGCATCGATTCCTGGCAGACAGATTGATGCCTGCTCACACTAGCTATCAAACACTCTTATGGAGAAACCTATGCACCAGCATGCTCAAACACACATAGGTGTGGGGTCTGTGGTGTTTACAGATATATACCTGGGCTGAGGTTATCATTACTAGATCTTGATTAATCGGTACCATGAGTTTTTCTGTGACATTGTTCTATTTTTAGATAATTTTTTGTGTAATGTGGTTGTGTAGTTCTTAGTTTACAATGTTTGTTTTGTTTTGTCGATGTTCATTTTCCGGTTTTTGTTTTGTTTTTTTCCCTCTCTCTGCCGTCCTGTGGGTATGGAGTCAGTCTTCAGTGTTTTCCTGTGTTTTCTTTGTTCCCATTCCTTTCTTGTATTTTCAACTCATTCTCTCTCTTGACTTTTTGTTTCCTACCTCTCTTCTTTATCTTCTTTCTTCCCCTTAATTTTCTGTCTCCGTGTGCATAACATCAGGAAATAAAACCCCCAGCAATTCATAATAAAGATTTTTCACACATATATATCAAGTGGAGTACTATGGCAAAAGCTGTAGTGCTCCACTTGTGAAAGTAAATCTGTTGGACTTCTACTTGCTACTCAGATACCAATTCTGAGCTCCACACTGCCAAACAGGACACGCCAAAAAAAAAAGAGAGTTACCCTACAGTGTGTGGGCCAGACCTGGGCCAAAACAAACTTCTTGTGTCATTGTTCAGTGAGTGGGCCATTCTTGGGCCGAGGGCCCAGCCAATAGTGGGCCAGCTCTAAGGCAAGGGTGTGGCCCAGAGATGGGCCGGACAAATTTTGCTGTGTGGGCGGGTCACTGTGGGGGAAGGGCGGGGAAAGGTCAGAATTTAACTGACCTGTAGTCACTGATTGCTAAGCATGTCCTATCATTATAAACCTCAGAGTCTTAGCTAAAGACTCGTATAACTCTTTTCTGTGACCTCCAAACCCATAAAAAATAACAAACAATTAAAAGAGCAGTTGTGCTATTTTGCGATTTTTACATGACACATTCAACCGAACCTGTCGGTCACCCTGCTGAACTGAACCGAGCAAACTTTGGCTTCTCTGAAAGTCAGCATCTCACAGATTCTAAAGCTGCAATTTTCATCATGCTACGTGCACATTTCAGCAAATGAGCAGCAAAATAAACCCAAAAATACGTACAGCATTTGAAAATTTAGAGCATAAATTCTTCCTTACCATTGTTTTTTTCCTTGCTGAAAAGAATAATCCACCATGATATGACTGTATTTCCAGTATAACTAATATATGATTCTATAGGATCTTATGATTCCAACCATATGCAAATCATCCAAATCGGCCAATAGAAAGTGGAATTACAGGTTGGCGTAATTCTAAAAACAGATACTTCGTTTAGCTCGGGGGCGGGCCCTCCCGCAGTTACGTGCAGGTGATCAGGTGAGAGCAAGAGTGAATGATTCAGTTGCGATTGTTTTGTTTGTGTTCGAAAAATCAAGAAAATTCAAGAAAAGAAAAAAATATATTTGTGGGTTGTATTTGTAGTTTTTGTATGTATATTTTTTTCAAATTCTTTTCCTGTCATAATATTCTTTTAGTCACCTCAGCATTCATCCTTAGCTTACTCATCAACGCTTCACTATGCCCAAGCAGACTGCTGGAACGTCATGCAGAGAGACACAGCTGCCTGAAAGGTATTATATATATATATATATATATATATATATATATATATATATATATATATATATATATATATATATATATATATATATGTGTGTGTGTGTAGACATTTATGTGTAGATGTTTTCTTGTTTTAGTGAGGATGAAGACTAAATACCTCCAAGGCCTTCAACTTTTTGTGCAGCCAACCAAGAGGGCAAAAATGGGGAAAGCTAAGGCAAATGGTTGTCCAAAGAGGTCTGCTGACACTCCAGTGGGTGAAGATGCATGGTGCCACAGACATGAGGAGGACAGCAATCCTGTGTCTTTTGGGTTCATGGCCACGAGGCCACCGGGCCCTACATTTCACCAAACATCAACATGGTCTCCCCTCTCTCTCTTCCAGCTCTTCTTCAGTTCATCTGTAATTTGGACATTTATCAATAATACCAATGCTACAAAAAGGATAGAGGCTGGCAGAAAGTTCCTTTGGACTCCCCTCACTGTAACAGACATATGTTTTCCTATCTATCATTATATACACCAGACTTGTAAATGTGAACCACAGGGCTGATTACTGGAGGGGTGAGTGGCCATATAATTTTCAATTATCCCGTAACACTATGCAGAGAAACCGGTTTCAGGCAATCTTGTGGTCATTGCACCTTAGCTTTGTGAACGATGACTAGGACAATGAAAAGAAAGAAAAACCCACCCCTGATTACGGTCGTCTGTGCAAAATCAGGCCACTCTATGATCATATTGTTACTGCATGCAAAGCACATTACCATTTATATAAGAACATTGGCATTGATACGAGGAGGGGGTTGTGAACAGTTTTAATATCCATTTCATATATATATTTCACAGTTTTGTCGTATTTGGAATTTGAATAAATGTTCCTTAGTCAGAGTCAAGCCTAACTCTGTGTTATAGTGTTATTTAAATAGGGTGATCAATATGTTGGGTATTATACAAAAAATATAAAAAACAGTTTGTTTTTAGGCATTGGATTGAACTTGAATACAGGAGTTGAGAAATTGAAACTTTCACTGTGCCAAATTGTGCCGAACTGTGCAAAACTGCAAAAACAAACTAGCTATTTTGTAACTTTGCTCTACTTCTTTTCATCAACATCAGTCTCAGTACAGGTAATCTCCACATGATGGTGTATGATTTTCTGCAGTTTATATTCTACTGGAGCATATTTTCAATAGTATTTTATACTGTAACATGAGAAAAGAAATTAGGCGAGAATATAGAATCTTGTAATTTGTCTATGTTCCAACTAGTTACTTTGGCACAGTAACATATGCTGTAAGTTTTACACCTCTGATTAAATCTCATAAACATTGGCTTCATTTTGATACCAAGATTGTTTACACAGAGTTTGTTTTTGCAGAGAAAAACTAAATTAATGTTGGGCATGTCCTATTCGAGCTAGGAGCTTGGAGAGACCCTGGAGAAACCCTGGGGCTTAAGAGGTTAAATAGAAAACCTAAACTGATTGGAGTGTATGTATGATTGAAATGAAATGACCTTTTTTTGTAAAGTGGCTTGAGATGACATCTGTTGTGAATCAGCGTTACAAAATAAACTGAATTGAATTAACATGTTATTTCCTCTGCCTGCCCCACACATACAGCTGTTAATTTGTTAGCTAACCCTAACCCAGAGATGATTTTTTTCCACTTTATACTGTACAGTGACAGTGTGTCTGCCTAGTACACATTAATTAAAAGTTTTTTACAGTTTTCATCTAAAATTATTTGTCAAGGATGTTAGAACTTTGAAATCATAAAAAATAAAAAGAACTTGCAGTCGTATCTGGTCCGTCACAAACTTTTTGGATTATCAAAGTGCATTGGATGCAATTTAAACAAAGCTACAATAAGTAAAATATCCTGCTCACGTTCTCACTTCAGGGTTTTATTCCTCAGAGACAGCATGCTTGTTTGTTAAGACTGTCTCACCTAACTCCTCACACTGCACTTTCAGTTTCTGCACAGTGTGCACTATGTTTGTCTTTCATATGTTGGAGAAGCAAGCACAGCTTAATAACAGCAACCTCCCAACCCAAGCCTTTATCCCGTTTTTTGGTCTGGAGAGGGAATTGGGCGGTTAGTTTTGACTTGCTTTGTTTTCTATTACAGAAATAAAAGTAAATATATTTTCCTTCCAGCAAAGGGCAATGGCGGAAATTGTTATTTTGGCAATGTCCGAGCAAGCATTGCATCAGTTATATATGTCTTCTCTAGTTGATTTAAAACAAAAACTTTTGTTGGCATTGTGGCAACCTTTTTTGAATTACAAGAGTACCTCTACAGAATACAGAGCACCTCCAAAAGTAGTTTGGGAATGGTTGGGCTAAGATTCAATTAAATTTATTTATATAGCGCCGATTCATAATTCAATTCAATTCAATTCAATTCAAATTCAATTCAAAAATACTTAATTGATCCCAGAGGGAAATTAAGTGTTGGTATAGCTCATATAATCAATTCTTTAAGGAGTTGTTGTAGATAATGATGGCTGTGGGCAGGAAGGATTTCCTGTAGCGGTCTGTATTGCAGCAAAACTGAAGAAGCCTCCGACTGAAGATGCTCTGTTGTTGTGTGACTGTCTCATGAAGAGGATGCTCAGAGTTGTCCATAATTTTTTTGATTTTATGAAGAATCCTTCTTTGCATTATCATCTCCAGATTTTCCACAGTTGTCCCAAGAACAGAACCAGCCTTCTTTATCAGGTTGTTGAGCCTTTTTAAATCCCTGGCTCTGATGCTGCTACCCCAACAGATGACGGCTGAAGAGATTACACTCTCCACAACAGACTTGTAGAAGATCTGCAGCATCTTGCTGCAAACCTTGAAGGACCTAAGCTTCCTCAAGAAGTACAGTCTGCTCTGTCCCTTCTTGTAGACGGCTTCACTGTTGCGCCTCCAGTCCAGTCTGTTGTCAAGGTGAACTCCGAGGTATTTATACTCCTCAACCACCTCCACTTCTTCTCCCATGATGGAAACAGTGTTTGACTTGTCCCTGTTTCTTCTGAAATCTACAATCATCTCCTTTGTTTTGTTCACATTCAAGGTGAGACGATTGTTTCCACATCATGTCACAAAGCGGTCCACCAACTCTCTGTATTCAGCTTCTTGTCCATCTCTGATACACCCGACAATTGCAGAGTCATCTGAGTATTTCTGCAGATGACAGGTCTCTGATTTGTACTGGAAGTCTGAGGTGTACAGAATAAAAAGGAATGGTGAGAGTACGGTCCCCTGTGGTGCTCCTGTGCTGCTGACCACCTGGTTTGACACACAATTCTTCAGTCTCACAAATTGTGGTCTGTTGGTCAGGTAGTCATTGATCCAGGCGATTGTTGAGGGCTCCACCTGTGTCTTCAGGAGTTTCTGACAAAGCAAATCAGGCTGAATTGTGTTAAATGCACTAGAGAAATCAAAGAACATGATCCTCACAGTGCTGCCTGCTTTGTCCAGATGACAGTGGGTTGGTTGAAGTAGGTGGATGATGGCATCTTCAACTCCAACTCCACAGCGATAAGCAAACTGCAGTGGGTCCAAATACGTTCTTGTTTGCTTACTCAGGGGTGCCAACAGGAGTCTCTCCAGGACCTTCATGATGTGGGATGTCAGGGCAACGGGTCTATAGTCATTGATGACTGATGGGTGAGTTCTTTTGGGTACTGGAACAAGGCAGGATGTCTTCCACAACACTGGGACCTTCTCCTGAGTTAAGCTAAGGTTGAAGAGGTGCTGCAGAATCCCACAGAGCTGCTCTGCACAGGCCTTCAGGACTCTGGGGCTGACACCATCTGGACCTGCAGCCTTGTTCCGGTTCAGTTTCTCCAGCTGCCTCTTCACCTGACTTTTGGAGACAGACAAGTGGGAGGGGGAGGCAAAGGGGGTAGCAGCATTTCCTTACTTGGTTGAAGTCAAACTTGTGGAATTAGAAGAGTCCATGGCTGAGGTGAAGGATAAAACATCCGAGGTGTAACAGGAAAGCTGTTGATCAGAGGATAGTGGGATGTCTGTTTGGCTGGGAACAGGAGAGGGGGATGCTGAGGTAGTTCCAGAACTGAACCTGTTGAAGAATATGTTCAGTTCATTGGCTCTGTCCAGACTTCCATCTATCCAATCTTTCCTGTCCTTAAAACCTGTGATCTTTCTCATTCCTGACCAGACATCTCTGATATTGTTCCTCTGTAGTTTGTTCACCAGCTTCTTCCTGTATGCCTCCTTGCTGTCTCTGATCTGACCTTAAGTTGCTTCTGTATACTCCTCAGTAATTCCCTGTCTCCCTCCCTGAAGGCTCTTTTTTTCTTGTTTAGCAGCTCCTTCAGGTCACTGGTGATCCAGGGTTTGTTATTAGGGAAGCATCTCACTGTTCTGGTGGGGATGATGTTGTCCACACAGAAGTTTATATAGTCAGTCACACACTCAGTCATGTCATTGATGTCCTCTCCATGTGCTTGGCAAAGAGTCATCCAGTCTGTGGTTGCAAAACAATCCTGCAGGGCTTCTTCAGCTTCCTGTGACCATTTTCTCACAGTTCGTTTTGTCACAGGTTGCCTCTGAACAAGTGGTTTATATTCTGAACAGAGAAAAACAAGATTGTGATCTGATTGTCCCAGAGGAGGTCTTGGTTTGGACGTGTATGAATCCTTTACATTTGCATAAAACAAATCCAAGGTCCTATTTTCTCTTGTAGAGCAGCTGACAAATTGTTGAAATGTTGGAAGTGTAGTAGAGAGCGAGGCATGATTAAAATCACCAGATATTGCCACAAATGCATTGGGGTGCTGTGTCTGTAGCTTAGCAACAATGGAACTGATGACATCACATGCATTGTCGGCAACGGCTGAAGGTGGAATGTAAACAACTGCCAAAATTACACTGGTGAACTCTCTTGGCAAATAATATGGACGAAAACTCACTGCCAAGAGTTCGAGATCTGGGCTGCAGAGACGACACTTCACAGTAACATGTCCTGGATGACACCATCTGTTATTTACAAGCACTGCTACTCCACCACCTTTCCTTTTTCTGCTCGTCTTCAGATCTCTGTCTGCTCGTACAGTCAGGAAGCCTGGCAGACAGACGTTGGAGTCGGGGATATGATCCAGCAGCCACGTCTCCGTAAAACACATAACACTGCATTCACGGTACTCTGGCTGAGTCCTTGTAAGGGCTTGGAGTTCATCCATCTTGTTAGCCAGTGATCTTACGTTACCCATTATGATCGATGGAAGAGATGGCTTGAACTTCCTCTTTCTCTGTCTCATTTTCGCTCCTGCTCTGCATCCACGTCTCCTCCTTATCAACTCATCGGGGATTTGTGGTTTCAGTTGAGGTATTATTTCAGCTTTTGCGATGTTAATCAGCTGCTCCCGGCTGTAAACCACATTGTTGCCATGGTTACGCAGCATAACAAATTGTCAAAAAGGGAAAAATTTACAGCAAAAATCCTTCCAGCTTCACAGCACCAAAAACTAGAAAGTGTACAGGTCAAAAAAATGCAATCTTCTTTAAGAAAAAAGAGGAACCAATGTACAAAAAAACAAAACTTAATATGTAGCCAACAGAGCCACTCCAACATGCAGCCACCCAGAGCAGCGCAATTCTAGACCAAAAAAAAAAACAAAACATAACAGATATCTTCTCAGGGCACAGTACAAGAAAAGTCATTTCATTGCATTTAAATAAACATTCCAATTCAGTTAACGTTTTATTTTCCTATTTAAGGAATCCCAGCAGATTTCATTGAGTCATGTCACGGTGCCCTATTCACTCCTCCTCATTGTCCTCACCTGTGTCTCCCAAATCATTCACACCTGATCCTACTCACCTCCTGCCTTTAAAACCCATCCCTTCTCTCCACTCAGTGCCAGATCATTAGCGTTGTTGTTTCCTATGGTGTGTCGTCTTCTTGCCTCTCCATTCCTGCCTGATGTCCAGTGACTCCGTTCCTGCCGTCTTCACCCCCACCATCATCATCATCATCAACATCATCATCACCTCCTCCTCCACCTTTAACCCTGGAGAACCAAAGAACCATTATCTTCTTTGGAAAATTATGAACTTTGCATTAAATTACTTCTATAAGTTCACTGAATATTAAATTATCCACTTTTTCAATTTTAACCCTTTATTCCCTTATTTAGGATTAGGGTCAAATTTGACCCATTGGGCTTTAGGCATATCATTTCAAAGAATCACAATAACAAACACTGTTAATGTAAACAATTTTAAATTGAGGAAAATAATCAATCAACCACACAGCTACATTTAACAATGTTTTTTTTGCTTTATTTGATGCATGTTAGAACTGAATTTCAAATGTACACACTTTGGCAAATGGAAACAAGAACATAAGGCCAAAATCCTGACTGAAAAACAAAACTGAAAACAATCGGTCTTTGCTTATCCAAAAATCTATTCTGCTAGAGACAGGAACTCACACTAGACATTGTGGTAGTCTTTGAAGCAGTTTCTTTTTTTGTTGATGCAGAGCGGGACCGCACATTTTTCACAGTGCATTTCAGTTTTGAGGTCCTTGCACACAGCACATCGACGGCGATTTTCCTTCTTGGCAAGCCAATGGGCGATTTGGTCAAAACGAACATCTGGACTCTTGTAAACTCAAACAAATCTTTGTGGTGGTGGGGAGAAGGGGCCAGAAGTTGGTGGTCTACCCCGGCGTCTTCCTGTTCCAACTTCAACCAAGCCTTGAGCAACCAAACCCTGAAACTTGCGAAGTTTGAGTACTCTCGAATCAGTGATTCCCTGTGCCTCACAGTCACGCCGGTAAAGAAGCCATGCATTGATCACCGCAACAGACAAGAAATGCCAGAAAAGTATCATATACCAGCGACGGGTCCTGATGGGAAATTTACAGCGTGCAAGATGTGCATCCAGCATGTCAACTCCTCCCATGGAAGTGTTGTATTCCTTGATGATGTTCGGCTGATCAATGTTGATGTACTCTTTTTTTTGGACTTGTCCCAGCGCCGAGCTTTTCCCAAAGGCTCTGGTCCAGCATATGTTGACATCAAACTAACTGCTTTCGTGTCTTGCCATTTCAAATAAACAGTATTGGTGTTGGACTCAATTCGATGATCATAGTATCCACGTCATTTTTTGGACAGGTCTTTGTCCGTTATCAGGTTGCAGTTTGACATGCGGTTTTTTCGAACAGTTCCTGTGTAGTAGATTCCCTTTGCCAATAATTTCTCAATGAGGGGCATCGAAATTAAGAAATTGTCAGCGAAAATCAGGAAATGTATTTTCTCTGCAAGAGATTCGCAAAGCTTCACCACAATGTCTCCACCAACTCCCAACTGACTCTTCCCTTTTTGTTCATTGCCACCTTGTTTTCCCTGATATATGTCAAAATCATGCAGGAGGCCAGTGACACAGCAGCGTGCCCACACTTTGAATCCCCACGGATGTGGCTTCCCTTTGATGTACTGCCTTATGCCACCAAATTTTCCCTTGTACGGCACCATCATCTCATCAATGGACTGTTTTTGGCGAGGAACAATGGTCAGACATTGTCTCCGAAAATAATCCAAAAAGGGTCTCAGTTTCCACAGTCGATCCTTTTTTACTTCTTCACTGGCCATTTCATTGTCTACAAAGTGGATGACAGAGAGTAGCTGGCTGAATCTGTTGCGACTCATTACGTCTGCCAAAGCCCCATAACGAACTTCACTTTCCCAGTACTGACGTACTCCAGACATTTGAACTAATCCCATCCTGAGATACATTCCAAGTACTTGTTCTATCTCCTTTACTGAAGTGTCTACACATTTACCATGCTTTTGAACACTGTGTTGATTGGTATGCTCAACAATATTTTCCAACATATCAAAGGAAACAAAGCGTCGAAAGTAAACCAGCAGTGTGTCTAGTGTAAGTTTTTGCGGCACGAATTGACTCCATCTGTGCGCTAGCAGTCTCTGCAAACGGCACATCTTCATCACTGGACGAGTGATTGGACGAGTCACTGTCTTGGGCAGAAGATTCACCACCATCACTTCCATGCGGTTAAAACAATTCATCAGAATCACTATCGCTGTCCAATTCAGGGCCAAAGTCACTATCATCAGCTTCAAGTTGCTCCAATACTTGTTTTACAGTGAACTTTCTCCGATGCTTTCCCTGCCCTGAAAAGGGTGCAGCCATACTCCCTGAAAAGATATAGGTATTTACTTTATTAGTCTCTGACCCTGTACTACATAGGTAACTTAGTAAAATGTATTATACAAATGAATTTATTTCAAGGCTTTAGTCAAATATAGGACTGTAACCATTCCCCATCTACAAATTCACTCAATGAACCAAAGGGTCATTTTTGACCCAACATTTTTTAACCCATACACACAGAGGGTCATTTTTGACCCATCGTTTTTTTTTACTAGCTCAGAGTCGCTAATTTATCAAAAAAGAATATAAAACATATTTCTAGGCATTTTGCAAGTTAATACAAAGTAGATTAACAAAAAATACACAATTCTACCAACCGCTGGTTTGCTGAGAATACGATTTTGTTTGGCAAGGTTTCCAGCTCAACAAAACAGCATGTGGTCAGCCATCTTCTCACTACCACTCTGGCTCATGTCAGTTCAATATGCATCCACTAGTTGTCTCTATGCAGGCGGCAGAAGTGGCACTCTGGGCTTTAGAAGTTAAATTTTAAATTTTTTGTTTGTTTGTTCATTTTGAGTAGCAGCAATTAACAGCGGCCAAGTTTGACCCCGTGGGTTCTCCAGGGTTAAATAAACATCCTGCACTTCCTCAGTGTCTGCGTTTGGGTCCATACTCCACACACACCCCTGACAAGTCATTGACTTGAGGTTGCGTCCCGTAGATGCATACTTCCAACCACATCAATCCCTCATACTGAGCAAGCATGTAGCTACAGTGGAGAGGAAAAATTCCCCTTTAACAGTAAGAAACCTGCAGCAGAACCTGGATCAGTACAAGCGGCATCTGGGGATTTGAGAAGACAGGCAGAGACACAGAAAGAACAGAAGGGCTGATATAAGAGTACTTTTTATAATTAAGAAAGTAAAAAGTTGATAACAGGACACGGGGGATGTTCAGCCACCGAGACCATCATCCCATAAGACGACCCTGTCCAACAGGGCATTGTAGCTACACAGGATACAAGACCAGGTGTACCTTCTATGGAGAGAAAAAACAGAGAAGACAAAGTTAACATTCGAAATAATAGCATATAATACAACTGGAGAGTAGTAGAAAAGAAGGTAGAGTGAAAAGTGGTCAGTCTGTCCTCCAGCAGTCTTAGCCTAAGCCACTCTAACTATAATTTTTATCAAAAAGAAAAGTTTTAAGCCTGGCCTTAAAAGTAGACAGTGTCTGCATCATGGACTAAAACTAGGAGCTGGTTTCACAGGAGTGGATGGAGCCTTACAACTAAATGAGCTGCCTCCCATTCTAGTTTTAGAAATCCTAGGAACTACAAGTAAACCTGCAGTCTGAGAGCGAAGTGCTCTGTTAAGAACATATGTAACAATCAGATCTCTGATGTATGATGGAGCTGATTATTAAGGGCTTTATATGTAAGAAGGAGGATCTTAAAAATTATATTCTGGATTTAACAGGGACCCAATGAAGAGAAGCTGAAACAGGAGAAATATGATCTCTCTTTTTAATATTCATCATAGCTCTTGCTGTATCATTTTGGATCAACTGAAGGCTTTTAATTGCATTTTGTGCACTTCCTGATAGTAAAGAATTACAGTAGTCCAGCATTGATGTAACAAATGCATGGTATGGAAGATCCTGTTAATCCTACATATCTAAGAAATTATCTGGCAGTTTGCAAGCCCACCTAAGCACAAATGTCCCATCTACTGACAGAAATTGAAAAAGCAAAGGCACAACATACTGAATATTGGAATATGTGTAACAATAAAAGTAAGAATTTTCATGAATAAGGAACAAAGAAGAAACCAGCTTTGATGAATACACATTTATGTGGTGCAAAATCTCCAAGAAATGCATTATAAAAACTGTGAGGAGCAAATGACTTTGAATGATGTTAGTACAATGTCTGTGTAATATTAGTGCATGCACAGCTTGCACAGGTCCATTACATAGGTATTTGTTATGGTTTGTATGATACAAATGAAACATACACAATAACAATTGTTTAAATGTTTAATTAAAAAGGTAAAAAGAGTGCAGACCTGCAAGAAGAAGAGAGTAGGTATAAGTATTAAAGATGTGAAATGTTTGTGATGTAGCAACCGCACTGTGCGGGCTACAAGCTCCTGCTCCACGCTGCCCCGCCCGTTCAGGTTCTGAGGCGTAGAGAAGACGATGGCGGATCAACACCTGTGTGCTGTAGCGGGTTGCAATGCTAAGAAGAATTATGTTATTAGCTTTCATACTTTACCGAAACTATCTGCAGTGAGAGAGAAATGAATAAGTTTCTTGGTCACAGCAAGATTAAAAACCACACATCGGTTTGCAGTCAACATTTCAGAGAAGACTGTTTCACCAACTGGCAGGAAAAGAAAAGTGGCGTCAGAAGTAAACTACTTTTGAAGCCAGGTGCAGTGCCTTCCATCAAGACACCATCAAGTGGACAGCCTGTATCTTTACCGGTAAGTTTACTTTTTTCTGTCTGGAGCTAATTCGAGCATCCGCTTGTTTGGTAGCATTACGTCAACTATTTATGGGTCAACAGCCAGTGCTGCATGCTGCTGTGTTAAAGTGATGTAGATTATAATATAATGCGTTTTACAGGATCTTTTTTTAAACCTTTTTATTTCTTTTTATACAAAAGCAGGGTCAGATGCACACACAGAAGACATTGCTGGGGGGTCCTCTGCGCCAATGATTCCCCCCACAACACAGAGACAAAATGCTGATGAGCTACTGCCGCTCTTCTGAAGCTATGTCCTACAAAAGACCACAGGTTTTGTGATCTTGGCTAAAAACTGCGTAATCATAATTTAAAGACAACTGGGAACACTTTAAAATAGGTCAAAAAGATGAACGGAGCGGGTCTTTAAGTACCAAAACCTGGACAGTGTCGGAAGGGATTTTATCACTCTAATTTAAAGCCTTTCTAAAAGGGACAGACAACCATTTAATTTTCTGACTCCTAGGCTCTCTCGGGCTCTTGTTTCACCTTCCAGTGTGCTCGTTCGTTTCTGTAAAAAGGACCAATAAGAAACAACAGACGACAGTTACAGATTTTATCAGCGAGACGTCGTTCGCTGGGGTCAATTTTCCTCAACTGAGCCGCAGTTCTGCTTTAGCACACAGTTTTTATTGAACCACGGCATGAAACCCCTCCTACATCTTTGTTCACAGAATAATGGTCAAAGCTTCTTCATATAAGGCAACGCGTGATGTACTACAGAATTAAACCCCCATACAACATTTACAGAATTTTTATCTCTTCCACAGCCACAGGATGAACACATATGTAAGTGTGTGGACAGGCCATGTCTACTTGGAAGACATCTCCCACATATAGAATGGAGTTTGTCTGCCTGTGTGTTTTTTGCTTGTTCTGACATTCTCATCAGCGTTTTTCTATACCTTTTCATATTAGATATTAGATGAAGTTCAGCTAGAAACTGGTAAAGGTGAGACAGGGAGAGCCAGCACTGCAGAGCTGCAGGTAGGTGCTACAATGAATGCTGAGGGGATTTTAGATCAGGTGTGCTTAACCAGGAAAGTTTTAAGTCAATTGCAGCTTCAGGAGACACTAAAAGCTGTCAGATCATCAGTAGAGCAGGTGAGAGACAGACAGAGAGAAAGTAAAAAGAAGAATGTGAGAAGTTTTGAGTGAGGTACGGCCACCCGTTTAGCTTTATGTTTCAGTTGTGGCAATTTCTGGAAGTTCAGTAAAATGGACTAATGGCCTCATTTGTTTGAGTACAATGTCACAATATTCATAATAAACATCAGTCATCAAATAGGACAAAATATATCAAAGTATTTAACAAACTATGGCTCCTACAGCTGCAATTAGGTAAAATTTAAGTAATTGTCTAATAGAAAAAAAGAGATCTTGTCATAGTTTGAGAGGAGCTTTACTGACTTTTCCTCTTCTGAATCTGTTGCCATTTGTGTTTCGTATTTAGTGGTACTGATTTTAATGTACAGTGGCTAAGAAGTGCAAACCACATTTACATTACAAAAAACACATTTACAAACTCAAAAACAAAATAAAATTTCAGAAAACACATTTACAAAAACAAACAAACATAAAAGAAAACAAATTTACAAACTCAAAAACAAAATATCATTTCAGAAAACACATTTACATAAAAAACAAATTTACAAACTGCTGTGCCGCAGATAGGTAGGATTTGGCTATGAATAATTATGAATAATTTCTTAGGGCAATTATTAATAAGATTAATAATTTTATGTAAAAATTACCAAATTTAGGGGCACCATCCTGTTGGATTCCAGGAACATTTATATATATATAGCCAAATTGTTCAGTCTCAGTTTCTGTTTATTATTACCAGCCCGATAAGGCTGAGATAATTAAATAAATGAAGGAATAAGTTCTTACGGTGTGGACATTAATTGTATGCATCACTCCAAGTAATCCCAGAGAACTTCTCTTTAAGATATGGGGACTTTATTTAGAAAATCCCATCTATTCAAAAGAATGCACAATGCAGACAACAATAATAGGTGAACATTAAACACAATTAACATGAAATGAAATCAGTGAGACAGCTGAGGTTCAGGTCAGGAAAGGAGGGGGGCCCTCACTCCAGGGAGCCCATGTCACAGATAGCCTGTGGGACAAAAAGTCATAAATCTCAGCTCTGTGCCAAGATGGAGAACAGCACATGGAGTCTAAGAAAGAGTCATAAAACTAGCTTTGGCTAAAGGAGCACATGGGGGAAGCGTCCTTGTGGTAGGCCTCTGCTTTAGCGACAGACTAAAGACAATGGAGTTAAACTTTTCAGCTAAGACCAGCTAATGCAGGCCGGACCGACTCTGCCGACGGAGTGATCAGGGAGCGAGAGAGAGAGAGATAGAGAGAAAAGAAAGGAAGGAAAATGAAAGAAAGGTGTGGTCTGCTCAGGATTATACAAACAGTTTTAAACACAATCCAGCTTCAAACTTGTGCGTGCGGCGACGTAAAAATGAGCAAACAGGTACAGCGCTTAAAGACACTTTAACCAACAATGAACGAGATCTAACTCGTTAAAACTCTATTTTCTCTATTTATCTCCGCCCAGACACAATATTAGTATAAATGAACTGGTTCAGTCCTACTTTGCCTTGAAGGAGGTCTAGTCCACTAGGAGGAGAGCAAATTGTGTCCGTGGTTGTGCAAGAAAGAGAAGAGTTATTTAAAAAAAAAACTGTACAGGATTTAAGGACCGTGTGGCCCAAATGCAGGCTGCATGGCTTGCAGGTCAACGTCTAACGAACTGTCTTGGAACAGTTCTTATATTGTCCACCCTGGTTACGCAGACGGGATGCGCACTTCGAAGATATGAAATTAGTTCTTCCCCGGTCCAGCGGGTCAGGACAAAAGAGAATCTTCACCGGTGAGGTGTCCTCTGTTCAGCAGTAGTTCATCCAAGAACTTCTGAGTGAGAACAGTTTGAAAATGGGCGCGACTCCACTCTTATAGCCCACTTTGGCCGTGATGTCATCGCTGATGTCACCATGGGTGGTCACGGACCAATAGGAGTGTGTTGGGGGTCACTGCTAGGATTGCTGGGAAATGTGGTCTTTCAACAGTCTGTTCAGTTCATCTTATGATAAATGCAATCACAACATCCCCCCTTAGTTCTAAATGCATTGAAGCAATATTCAGTCTATGGAACTAGAAGTTGATTCATTTTCCATGTGAACCAGGAAACGTTGCTGTCCTGCGGCAGGGAAGGTTTAACAGTTCAGTCTATTCGAAGAACGACGAAAAAAAACAGAAAAAATATTTTGGTCCCAGCATCTCCCCCTTTAGATCTGAAGGATGGAATGTCTTTACTGTCTTTAGGGCTACACTGGGTCCATTATTTCAAGGTGTGTCTGGGCAGGGCTACCTGAGTCTGGGCAGAGACTCACCTACCACTAATAAAAGTTTAAAATTGTAAGGCATATAAAAGAAAAAAGAAAAGAAAAACAAAATTACCCACATTGTCATGCTCGTGGTTTGATTCCGATTCAATGCTTGCAAGGATGGAGAAGGAAAAGGACAGGACAGGAAAGAGTGACATTTGGGGTAAAATGTTGATTAGCTAGCCCCATCCAGCACTGGGTTCGGCTTGTGTTTGTAGCATGAAAGGAGCTACAAACAATCACATAACATTTGTAAAAAGTTAGTGCTAGCTTGTGATTGTCTGAATCGCCTGTAGGAGGTGTGCAACACTACTGCAGTGTCGAGCATTCAATTACAGGAAGAACCCCTGTGAAGGCCATAGAGGGACTTTGTACAATCTGCTTTCTTAGGGACTTTGAGAAAGTCAAATTAAATTCAATGGATAAAAGACTGAATTATTCATTGTTAACAAACCTTGAAATAGCTGTGTTCGGGCTATATGTCAGGTGGGTTTGTGCAGGTAGCAGAGTTGTAGTGGTTTTCAGGATGTTTAATTCCCATCTAGAATAAATGTGGATCCATCACTTAGTGAGGTAGTGTGCAGATAAATCACCTTCTCTAACGAAGTCTTGTGTTAAATAATACCAATGTGTCACTTAAACCACTTCCAAAAGAGAAACTGCAAAACCTGAAAGGGTTATTTTAATGCACTTAGAATGCATTTACAATTCCTACTGTAGCCTGAAATGTGTTAATCTACACATCTGCAGATTACTCTAAAATAAAACTAAAATTATGTATGCAATTAGTTGTTAGTGCATGCTAGAGGTGAGTTTTGCAACATGCACCCGTTCTGTTAGGACTATTTACTGGTCCCCACCCCCTCCACTGGTGTGGAGACAGGCTCTGCCTCCAAGGAGGAGAGCTTGAGGTCGAACTTACTTTGGTTAAGCAAAAGAGCAGCAGTCATGACTGCTGTGTCATTCAGTTTAGGAGGGGCTTCCTCACCTCTGATGAAGCTGCATGTGACTGTCAGCAGGTGTTTGTTGTCTCCTGCTGGGTTCAGGTGCAGCCAAGGGAATATGACCCCCCTTTGCTGAGAGGGATTACTGCCGGTTAGCTGGAATGGATGGAGCTGGCTGCAGGATAAGCATCCTTGGGTGCAGGTCTCGGTCATGTGAACCTTTAAAAGCCAGGATGTCACTTGTTGGAAGATGTCACATGAGGCTTTGGGGCTCTTCTGGTCACATGCAAGGAAGTTATAGGTGGGGGTTAAGATGATCCCCCTTTGGTCTGTTAGGTCAGCCCATGGAGGCGGACCTCGCTCGTTGTGGGCGTGGACCAAAGGACCTGTCTTCAGCCTAAGATCTGGAAGGCTGCAAGAAAAAGCTTCTAGCTCATGGGTCGCACCTGGTGGTGGCAGCATCATGCCTGGTGGTGAGCGGTAAATCACCAGCTTCTGGATGAGGTGAAAGTTTGGATCCTGTTCCTGCATTTTCACCATGTCAAAATGTTTAGGTTCATACCTGGGGTGAGCATTTTTCATTCCCATCTGTCGCCAGGAGAGGGCGCCGATGGGATGGACTTGTGAGAGGGGTGGCCATTGTTTCTGGAAATCCCACAGGATTCTGCGGTTAGCTCCTGGTCTGGACCGGCTGCAGAGCACCAGGGCCCGTTCCTGGCTGTGGATGGTGGTGCCTGAGTCACAGACCTTGAGCTGGAGTGGTTTCCAAGGAGACAGCATGGCTCTGGTTCCCTCCTCAGGCAAGGTTGAGCACATCAAGCTAAGCTCTGATCCTGTGTCCAGGAGATAATTAAATTTGACACACCCTCCTATAAAGATCTTTCAGTGTAGGTGACATGCAAGTTTTGTGTGAAGTAAGTTGCATTAAAATGTCAGACGTGTTTGTGGTATTTTTACTGGAAAGATCCCAAGGAGCCTTTGGGGTCTCTCAAAAGCAGTTCTCCAGCTGACCAGATCACCCTTGGCAGCTGTGAGAACTGGAACCACGCCTAGTCATACAGTTGGAGGTTCAAAGTATGGATTACCTTGAGGATTGGATGCCTCTGATGACCTGGATGGACTCATCAAACGCTGGACTGCTTCAAACAAATACCTGCGACAAGCATCCTCAACATCTCCCTTCGTTATAGTTTCATTCTGAACTCTACCATCAAACTTTTCTCTTTCATGGTAGTTATGGGATGTTTTCCTATCCGACCAATAATAATCTGGCTGCTTTGGTTTCAACTTATGCCAGTTGTCACCCCCTTGGCTCATAACTTTTAATTTATCCCGTGTTGACGGGTAGGGCAGGTCTAGGAGGCAATGTTCTACTTCCTTAAATAATTTTCAAAATTTGAGGTAGAATCAGTTGGATCAAAGCGTTCTATGTCCTGTGCCAACGATTCCAGTTGTCTTATGCGCACGCCGTAATCACTGGGTAAGCCTGCCTTATCTGAATCAGGATAGTTTGTTCCACCTGAGTCCCAAGGATAGCCCTCTGGTTGTCTCGGAGGGGAAAAAGATTCTAAGATGAGGCTGCTGCGACTCAGATCCGCTGGCTGGATTCTGCTCCTCCACTTTGGACCCCCTGCAGAGCCCAGGCCCTGTGGCTTGCTGACAGTGTCAGCTGTCAAATTAGCATCAACACCTACTCTAGGTTCTGTGGAGATGAGAGGTGTGGCTTTAATGTGGGGTGAAAACCTTGGACAAGCATGCAGCTCTATCTGACCCACGTCAGGTGGTTCCTCTGTCTGCTCTTCCACCTCTTCTTCTGTGTTCTCAGTGTCAACCAGCTCCTTCAGTCTATTCTCAGCCAGTTAAACCCTTGCCTCTACTTTGGAGAGCTCTATTCTAGTTGCTTGCTCCTTGTCCAGGGCTTCATCACGTTCCTGAGTCAATCTGGCATATCTTTCAGCCTCTAATTTCATTCTCCGTTGGTAGAGTAAGGCAAGTTGTCCAAACATATCTGAAATCGGAACCTTCTTATCTGGCTTTTTCATGAATTCTGCTAACGGCTGTATTCTTTCTTCACATTCAACAGTATCATAACTATCTAAGCAAACACGTTCCTCTGAAGACAATCTGATAACGTTACCAATGATGTGTTGCACTTTTAAGTCTGTGAACTCCTGGGGAGTCACAGCTGCAGCTCCCTGGGGACCTGATTTCTCCATATCTGTTAAAGCTATGGGAAGACAAACAGCAACAAGAAAACAAACAGCAAAGCAGCCAAGCTTTAGCTTTCAAAAGAGTTGCTGAATAGCAACAACAACAAAGACAAACAACAAAACAAACAAGCCTTAGCTTTCAAAAGAGTTGATGAAAAGCAACAACAAACAGCAAAGCAACCAAGCCTTAGCTGTCAAAAGAGATGCTAAATAGCAACAGCCACAAAGACAAACAATAAAACAAACAAGCCTTAGCTGTCAAAAGAGTTGCTGAATAGCAACAACAAACAGCAAAGTGTTGGAAAGGTGTTTTTACTCTGATTTAAAGCCTCTCTTAAAGGAACAGACACACATTTAATTTATGACCCTGGGCTCTCTGGGCTCTCATTTCACCTTCCCGCGTGCTCGTTCATTTCTGTAAAAAGGAGCAATAAGAACAACAAACAACAATTATATATTTTAACAGCGAGACGACGTTCGCTGGACTCAGTTCTGGTAACTAAGCCCAGATCTACGTCAGCTCAAAGTCTTTATTGAAACAAGAGTTTGCAGGAAACTCCTCCCACATAGATGTTCGTTCACAGAATGGTCATAGCTTCTTCACATAAGGAACACATGATGTACCACATTCTTCTTGAGTGTTCACTGTTTCTAAGTGTTGCCACATGCACTACAAATTTAAACCCTCATACAACATTTACAGAATTTTTACCTCGTCAAAAGCAACCAAGCCTTAGCTGTCCAAAAGAGTTGCTGAAAAGTAACACAACACGCACGTCAATGGACACTTCAAAACACCTCTTATAAATATGCACTCTCTCCTATACATATATGGGTGTGGTCATGTGCGGTTAAATAGGTGCAAAAGCTATGAAATCCAGCTGTGACTTACCCAACACTGATCAGTGCTTTTTTTGAAAATTGCTTTTTTTGTGTTGAACTGGTGCATAGGCTGGCAGATCAGTCTATGACTTATCACCCACTTTAAGGGTTAAAATTGCTTTTCCTATTCTTTAAGTAAATCTCAGCAATGCAGTTAAGAAAAATCACTCTCTCTAGTCAGATTAGCAGTAAATTAGCCAGGATCAAATTGACTCTGGAAGTTAACTCAGGCAACATACATGCTTAAAAGGTTACACACAAGGGAAGACAAATACCATATATTTTCAAAATCTCTCCAAGAAATGTCAAGTGAAATGGTGAATTAACTGCAGGCTAGGTCACTGTGATAGCAGCATATGGGATTAGCTGCAAAATAACCTAGTCTGTAATCTGGAGTTATCACAGCACACTGAAATCAGTTTAATTGTATGAGCACAGGTATTGAAAATCTGAGTGATTCATTTAAATGCTATTTAAATAAATACAAGTTACCATGAAGTTAACTGCTAGTTAGAACAGAGTGCTGTGTTTACACAAGCACAATAAAGGTTTAAATTTAGAATTTCAGGTTCTGGAAAAATTTGGATAGTCAATTTAAATGCAATTTGAATAATGAGTTTAAAATGTAGTTAGGAAATTAACTGCAGGTTAGCTCAGGCTCCTGTGTTTTGCACATAGCACACTAAGATAAGTTGCAGCTTTTGAGCATCAGCATGCAGAACACTTTGATTAAAGTAAACTGTTTAAGTTGAATTAAAAATCCAAATGCACACAATGCAGCATCAAAATCACGTGAAAATGATCTATGTAGCTTAATTGAGCTTCAAAAGCAACAGAGGAAATTTCTAAGAGTTACCAACACCTGTCCGCTTCAAGGTTTGGAATAATAACTCTAAAAATGTCACAATCTGCGTTACTTATATGTATGCAGAACAATTATGTCCACTCAACACCATCCCACGGGCTGCACCAATTATGTTGTGCCGCAGATAGGTAGGATTTGGCTCTTTTATCCCGTCTTCTCGGTTGTGACAGTGGCAGCAGCTGACAATGGTACACAGCTGCTCCACATCAAGCCTCAATCAAGGGAGTTTATCGTTGGCTAACCTTGTCAGATGGCTGCAGCTTCTTGTTGGTGTCAGGTCGGTCTCTTTTGTCTCCGGTTCTGCGGTTCGGAACGAGGGGGTTTGGGTCGAAGCCCACCTGTTCCTTTCCCCCAATTGAGGCAGAGCGGCGCCTGCCGGTGAACGTCTTTTGTCGGTGGCAGGCTTTCCTTGTCCGTGGCAGGTTGGTGGACTTTCTGTTTGGTTCTGGTGGTGGGATAGAGGGGGTTTGGGCCAAAGCCCACCCGGGTGACAGGCGGTTGGTAAAGTGGAACAAATGTTGTCTTTTTCCCCCTCCTCCAAGGAAACCATGAACCCAGGAAGCAAGGCTCGGTGCTGTCCCCTTTGCAACAACAGCTTCGCCTCATTGCCAAGCCACCTGAATAGATCACACTTCGTTAACAATCTGGAGGAAAGAAGACTTTTGCTCAACCTCTCCTCAGGCCGGGTCAATAAAAGAGACTACCCGTGTAATGTGAATGGGTGTTTGTACAAAAATTCCCGCTTTGACTACTACATGCGATGCAGCCATCAGGAGCTTTCCATTGAGCAGAGGGAGCGCAACATCACTGCTGCGAAAAAATCAAGAACCATCTCCCTGCTCCGAAGCCTCAGGGAAAGCAACCCCAATCCTCCCCTTGTCTCACAGCTTGATATTGGGGTTGAAGCCTGTCTTGAACAAGAGCTCTCCTCAGCTCTAGCACCACTGTCGGATCCAGGGCCCGCGGTTGTCCTCTCTCCATGTCCGGTGTCTCTTTCAGGGGAGGCAGCAGACGGAATGACCCTCCCTTCAGCTCCGGCACCACCGCGGGGTGCAGGGCGAGCAACGGCCGGGGTTGGCCTCTCCCCAGTGGTGGTGCTGGAGAGACTGGACCCCTATGCGTTTGTTCCAGCAGGAGCAGCAACAACAACAGCAGCAGCCGGAGTGGACCTGTCCGAGGACAGACCCACAGACCCAGGGACCAGGGGCAATGGTTTCCCTAAATCCATCAGTAGGTGATTTGGACTCCAAAAGTTCCTTCAGTACATGACTGACACACCGCCGGTCCAGTGCAGGCTCTCCAAGAGACAGATCTTTTCAGTGCGCCGTACCATCCAGAACTGTCTTAAGGAGATCCGTGGAGGCCTTCTCAGCTACCAGATCGAGCTGAAGGCCAAGAAATCAGAGCGGGCAATTTCCCTGCAGACCCTCACCAGATGTCGGGAGCGTGCCAGTAGAAAGATCCCTGAGCTTCTGGAGGAAATCGCCAAACACCCCTCGCGCCGCTTAACTTCCCTTTTCTTTGGTTACTTTGCTGCGTATCTCTCGTGCATTTATGGCCACAGAAAGGGGGTCCTTGTAAACATGACTGTGGAAGAGGTCGCGGCGGCCAGGAAGAACTGCAAGTCCCCCGAGCAAGGTTACCTGATTAACGTGCATGAGCACAAGACAAAAGGATCATACGGAACCGCGCAGATCTTCCTGAAGCCGGAAGAGTTCGACTGGCTGGAACGATGGGTGAAGATCCGGGCCGGTCTCCGTCCCCCAACAAACCAGGTCCTTTGCTCCCTTTGGAAGTCTGTCGGCCACCTCGTTGATCAGTACTTACGGGTGGCATGGAGAGAGATGGGTCTGCCAGGGAGACCTACTTTCACGGAAATCAGGAGCGCAGTGGCAACCCATGTGAAGAACCATAGCTCTGTAAGACAGCGCGAGTGAATGTCTGAATTCATGTGTCACAGCCCTGGCACAGCTGACCGGTTCTAGGTTTTCCACCTGGATGTAGCTCAAGCAAGGGACATCAGACAACACTTTGACCAACTCTTGGTGGAGCATGTGCAGTAAAAAGGCACAGAGGGAATCTATGAATTAAACTGACTGACTTGTTGAAATAAAATGAAAAACTTCTAACAAGATGTGTCTTGTGTAAAGAGAAAATATTCTAAGTGTCATTCTCTGCCTTACCAGAGGCACGGGAAGCAGAAAAAAGTCCTGCCTTACCAGAGGCACGAGATTGACCTTATGGTTCCATACTGCGTAGCATGGGTTGCCCATTGGACATGGTCTCTCATGGTAGTCACCAGGAGCCCAGTCGAGAAAAACACCTCCCGCAGGATAGTAAGAGCGAGTCTTTCAGGAGCGTGGCAAGGAAAAAAAGTCTAAGTGCTGGGAGTCAGGCCCGGTGCCCTGGAGCCAGATCCCCCAGTCCTCTCCCTCCGGCCTGTAAGAAGCATGCCCTGGGTGAGGTTTGTAGTCAGGCCCGGGGTCCTGGAGCCAGATCTCCAGCTCCTCTCCCTCCGGCCTGTGAGCAGCAGGCCCTGGTTGAGGGCTAGGGTCAGGCCCTGGGTCCTGGAGCCAGCCTCAAGCTCTCCTCCCTCCGGCCTGTGAGCAGCAAGCCCTGGGTGAGGGTTGGGGTCAGTCCCTGGGTCCTGGAGCCAGATTTCCAGCTCTCCTCCCTCCGGCCTGTGAGCAGCAGGCCCTGGGTGAGGGTTGGGGTCAGGCCTGGGATCCTGGAGCCAGGCCAGACCGTGTGTGTTGCAGGAGCAGGCTGGCTGGAGGCATGGAACAAGGCATAGGCACGAGATGCGGAAAAGAGTCTAAGTGTCAGCCCCTGCCTGAGGGGAGGCGCGGGCGGTCCCATGCCCGGGAAGAGGCCTGGTTCCTTGGTAAAAATCGAGAGTCTCAGCCCCTTTATCTTACCAGAGCCACCAGATGCGTAAAAACGACTAAGTGTCAGCCCCTGCCTGAAGGGGAGGTGCGGGCGGTCCCATGCCCGGGAAGAGGCCTGGTTCCCGGGTAAAAACAGCGAACCTCAGCCCTTTGCCTTACAAGAGGCACCAGATGCGGAAAAAAGACAAAGTGTCGGCCCTTGCCTTACCAGAGGCACGAGATTGACCGTATGGTTCTATACTGCGTAGCATGGGTTGCCCATTGGACATGGTCTCTCATGGTAGTCGCCAGGAGCCCAGTCGAGAAAAACACCTCCCGCAGGATAGTAAGAGCTTGTCTTTCAGAAGCTTGGCAATGAAAAAAAGTGTTGAGAACAATGTTTGTTCTTCCGACCGACTGGCAAACGTGGCCTGCCAACGGAGGGCCTCCGTCGGCCCTAATGCTCAGCGCCAGTGCTTCGGCGGCAGGTTCCTTTGACTCGCAGGCTCGACTCTAGGCCCGAGCAGGGGTTGTGTGCGACAGCACCGAGCTTCCCTGACGAGGCCGATCTTTTGGAAGCGAGACCGAGAAGCCCCGTCTGACCCAGCTGTCCCACACCGGGGCTCCGCCGCAGGGCGCACGGCACGTGTGTCCCTTCTACCCGGCCCGTTGCGGCGGCGTCCCTGGAAGGCCTGTTTCTCAAACCCTCTGTGAGCACTGTCTGACCCAGCAGCCTACGGCTGTCCCCGGGATCGAGCTCCCGGGGACCCTCACCCCGTCTCTGTCCCCACCGGTGCAGACCGGAGAGGAGGGGACTACCTGGTTGATCCTGCCAGTAGCATGTGCTTGTCTCAAAGATTAAGCCATGCAAGTCTAAGTACACACGCGGACCAGGAGAATCCGCGTGTTTAATTAAAACAATCGCTTCCCAAAGAGTCTCTGTTCCTGCCCAGGTCGGATGGCAATGATGGCAACATATCCTCTCCTTTCAGATAACCTGATCCAGTGAGGGGTATGGAGACACCAACCAGTGCTGAGTGACATACCCGAACGAGCCAGTGCGACGATGGAAGGCTTGTGCGGTCTGAGGGCGGGAGATCGAGGACCGACCTAAGAGGGCGTCTTCTTCTCAAGAGGTCCCCTGACGGTGATGGCCCTAGCACCCCCAAGCGTCCGAGGATGGGCACCCCGTTGCGGAAACGACTCTTTACCGGCACCAGCAATGAGACCAGAATCATCTTCCTTGGTGCTGAACCCAACTGGAGGAAATTAATGTCGTCCCGCAATGTTCTTCCGGGAGGGGTCAGCGCTGGGATCAGATTCCCATGGCTCAACCAGCCATGCCCGCTATGTGCGTTTGAACTTGGGACCCCCAGGGAGGCTCTTCTTCACCTCAGAGGCAAGCACAAGTGCAAACAGGTTTCATACTCTTTCTTGAGATGTGGAACTACAAAACCCGCTATCAGGAGTGCGTCCTGTCATGCCGCAAGGTGCTCTGTCAGACCTACCTGAGCTATAGTCTACAAAGAGTTCCCTTGTAGCATGTGTCCGACCGCCTTTACCTCAAACCGCGGACTATCGATGCACAGAAGGGTTAAACACCCTAAGTGTTTCTGGACAACAGAGACGTCTCTGGAGCGGATGGCGACCCCGACACTCTGAGTGATGAGGAAGTGGTACCAGGTGAGTCCCTTGTCGAACCTGACAATACGGCTAATGTGGATGATACCGAAAATGCTCCATCCCTCAAGGAGACCCTCAGACAAGCTTTTGAGGACTCCCCCGCTCTCTACAGGGGCCTTCACCCCCTTACAAGCTCCCCTAAGCTCACCAACCAATGGCTCCGAAAGTGTATTGGTGATATGCGTAAAACCAAAGGACTTGGACCTGGCTCCAAGCTAAGAAAGCCCAAACGATTCGGGTCTATCAGCAAACACAAATAACCTACCAGATACACTCTCCTACAAAGACTATGGAGCCGTAACAAAACTGCTGCGGCTGCATCAGTCCTAGACAAGGTCGATCAAATTGCCTGCCCACTGGGTAAGCAAATCATTGAGGAAACATTCAGAGCCCTCTGGGAAGGAAAAGATCAAAATAGAGGGACTCCGAGGTTTGCAGCGGTTCCTCGAGCTGACAATACGATGGTGTGCTGTCCGATTTCACCTGAGGAGGTACAATTGGCTAAGAAAAGGATCAAAATCAGCAGCTCACCCGGTACCGATGGTTCGAGTAGCTCCGATGTCCGAAGCTGGGATGCTAGCGGGGTCAGGCTTGCTGGGCAATTCAACACTATCCTCTACAATGGAAGACTTCCCAATTGCCTTAAAAGCAATATCACAACTCTCGTCCCAAGTCTTCTAGTGAGGAGAATGTGTCTAGGCCAAACAACTGGGGCCATATCACTCTCAGCTCAGTAGTCCATAGAATATTATCGAGCATTCTCGCCAAACATATTGAAGAGGCATGTCGAGTACATGTCTCCCAAAAAGGATTTGTTGAAGGTTCAGGATGTGCCGACAACCTGTTATTGGTTGACGGGTTAATTAAATCCGCCTTAAGCAGGAAAGACACTCTTGCTTTGGCCTTTATTGACCTATCGC
>OY747716.1:8590070-8597570 GCA_963556495.2 Valencia hispanica
AGAGATCGGAGCAAAGACGTCCAAAGGACCACCAGAGCCCCAGGCGGACCCGGGCGGGGCCGACCGCATCCCCCAAGAGAGGAGCAAAGGAGAACCCCAGGGGAACATCCAGCGGCCACTATGCATGGGCCCGGGGGGCAGCAGTGACGAGCCCACGGGCCCCGCCGGCAACCGGCCGCGCTGGGGTGGGCCGGTCAACGGACCGGGTGAGCCGGGTCCTGATCCCGCGCAACGCAGGGCGCCGAGACCAGGGATCCAACGAGGGCCAGGGCCGGTCCAACCCGCCAATGAACCAGCCACGCACGGTGCGCACAGAACAGGTGATCAAACGAGCAGAGACGCCGGATCCGCATCCCGCCGAGCCACCGAGCAAGCACCACCCAACAATCCCAAACCTGGCACCTCTAAAAGAGGTGCCACAACCATCCAAAGGAAGATATCGGCCCAGCGCATCGGCCGACCGACACACCGGCCCCCCCAGGCCCGGCCAGGCACGCACTAGGTCAGAACCGGATTGACCACCGATGCACCGGCCGGCAGGGGCCCCCGTCACCGGCGGGCAGTGACGGAGGGGAAATAGGCCCCCCATTAAGTGTAAGGCCTGAGGTGCGCCAGGCGAGGGGGCAGACCAAGATCCAACCTGACAGGTAGACAAAGACATACAGACACAGTACACATACGTTCCCTCCCTCTTAAACCCATACATTCTCACTGACTCACCAAGACACCCAAAAAAATGACGCAGTACCCTCACTCACACACCCCATGCACACTTTATGCTCCCAGGTCCAGGTACCGATGCCCCAGTAGAGCCACCAGCCCCCGGACCTGGGAGGTGGAACCCCTACCTTCTAGGACGGAGACAAGCAGACCGCCAAGGGCCCCACCGTGGCAAAGCAGCCCGACAGCCCAGGACCCCGACCAGACCGCCTGTCCTCCTCCGGACCCCAACCCCTGATGGCCGTAGCGAACAGGGGTGTGAAAAGACCCCTAGCCTCCATCCTCCCGCTCGAGTATGGTGTTGATGCGTGTTGTTATAATGTGCATTTAAAACAGAGGGGTGGGATGTGGGGAAGGCAGCCACACATCCCCCAATCCCCACCCCGAGCCCTCAGTGTCTATATGTGGTTTAACAGTGGGCACCGGCACCAGAGGTGAAGCTGATTGTACCGCTCCCCTTCTGGATGCCGAAAAGTGTGCCCACCCCAAAGTCCCTAAATATGTGTTGTGTGAGAATGTTATAAGTGGGAGTGTCTAAGTTGTATATTAAAATTGGGACCCAAGACACCATGGGATAGCGAGGAGGGAAGCCCCTCCTCGCACCCCAGTGATGTGCCCATGCCCCAAGACCCTATATGAGTGGTAAAGTGATGGAGCGGGTGGACAGAGGTGTCCAGGGATGGGGAGGGAAGGACTGGGAGACAAAATGTCTTCCCAGGGAGCCAGCTCCCCCACTGACCACAATAGTCACCGCTGTTCACCGGGATCCACCAGGGGAGGGAGGCCATGGCACATTCGACCCGGGGCCCACGGCCACAGCACACAAAGCCCCACGGACCCCAAGGCAGTCCCCCCAGCCCCATCCCAGAAGGGGAACTAAATCCACCCTGACATTTGCTCTACTCTCAAAACAAAAAAGACACTAGACCCCCCCTCCCGCACACCCCTCCTCCCCGTCCAAGTGCCCTCGTAGGGGGAGAGCACCTGTCGCTACACAGCAGCAGCCTCCCCGCCAGCAAAGGAGGCCCCCAGCGCCACCCGCACACCGGAGGCCCCCGTAACCCGAACCACGTCGACGTACCTTCCCAGACCAGGAGCAAACCGATGAGCCGGGCGGCCGACCCACCAGGCCGACATCCACCAGCCTCATTCTTTGTGGAGCGACCACTGTTGCTCAACGGCCCGGCAGGAGACCAAACCCAGCGCCCCACCCACCTGCCCTGCACGCCCACCACCCGGCCAGTCCACCCGCAAGTCAAACCGAACCCGGCCAAATGCCCAACCCCAGCGCCCCACACAAAGACCAAGACCCAGGAGCCAAGTCCAGTGCAAAAAAGGACTGATCCGGCCCAGAAACGCCACCCAGCTGCTGCGACCAGCAGCCAGGCATCCCAACCAGCAAACAAGGAGAGACGCCATACAGGGACTGGCGATGACAATCGGCCCAGAGAAAAAGAGAGAGGCGGCTGCACATGCCGGCTGCACATGCCGGCTGCCAGCCGGCCACGACCCCAACAGCCAACAGAAAACCCACACCGGCCGACCCCCAGCCAGGACCACAGCTAGGGGGCGCGGCGCCCCCGAGCCCCGAATCCCCAGACCCTACCCAGGCGCAGCACGGCCACCAGGCCAGTAACCCATGTCCGCCAGTGCAACCCCCCCAAGGCAGCGCATGCAGCCATCAGGAGTCACCACCCAAAGCCCAACTTCAGGCCGGCCACGACGTCCAGCGCCCCATCCGCCCAGTGATCCCACCCCCCGGGGTCCCCCCCAGACGCCTCCAATCCCAAAACCCCCACATCAGCAACAGTGTCCCAAACGACAAAACCAAGTGCCCCCCACCCCCACTAGGTGATGGAGCCGATCAAAGGAGCCCAGAGAGATTGATCAGATGTGGAGCCAGAGGCCGTCTCGAGACCAATATGGTCCAACAAGAGATTTCTATACTGATTAATATTAAGAGCTTTTTTATTTTTCCAGTTCAGGAGGATAGTTTTCTTAGCGATGAATAAGGCAATGTGAACCATTAGAACTGACTTTGTGTCCATGGTGACATCATTTAAATTTCCTAACAGGCAAATTGAGGGAGATGGTGGGATGTTACATTTTAGACACTTTGATAAGTCTTCACATATCTGGCACCAAAATTTCTTAACAGGTGGTCAGAACCAAAGCGCATGAACATAAGTATCTGGTATATTGCTTGTGCATTGTAAACAGGTATTAGACGATGTATAACCCATCCTAAACATTCGTTGACCTGTATAGTGTACTCTATGAAGGATTTTGTATTGTATTAATTGCAAATGAGGATTTTTTGTTATTTTAAAGGTTCTTAAACATATCTGAGACCAGACGTTTTGGTCAAAGCTGGCTGATAAATCCACCTCCCATTTTGAAATAGGGATGGCTATTGATTCATCTAATGTAGATAAAGTTTTGTATATTTTAGACAGCAATTTGGGGGGGTTGAGATTAAGAAAATCTAAAACTCTTGCTGGAATTTGTAATTCAGCTGTATTGAGCCTAAATTTACCTTTAATAATAGATTCAATTTGTTGATATTCTAAGAATTTGTTTTGATCAATTCCATATTGTGTAATTAATGTATTAAATGGTATAAAGTCTGTTCCTTCAAATATATGTTCCAGGTATTCAATTCCATTGCACCTCCAGACTGGGAAACTTATCATACATTTTTTTTTGCAAGATGTCGGGGTTATTCCAGATGGGTGTGCGTCTGCATGGGATTATTGTGGACTCTGTCATTTTTAGAAACTCCCACCATGCTGTCAGAGAGGAGCTGATATTTATGCTTTTAAACCATTCATATTGTTTTTTATTTGAGCTAATAAATGGTAGGTCTGAAAGTTTTATCTTATTACATAGTGTCTGTTCTACGTCTATCCAGGACTCGTCTAGGTAGCTATGTTTTAACCATCTTGAGATGTATTGGAGCCTGTTGGCTAAGAAATAATGATGGAAGTTTGGTAGATCTAGACCTCCTTTTTCTTTGGTCTTCTGCAGTGTTTTTAAGCTGTTACGTGGGGGTTTATCTTTCCAAAAAAATTTAGAGATAGAGGAGTCCAGAGATCTAAACCAGTCTAGTGATGGTTGACTTGGGATCATTGAGAATAAGTAGTTGATTCTGGGCAAAACCATCATTTTTATTGAAGCAACCCTTCCCATAAGTGATATGGGTAGAGATTTCCATCTAGCAAGATCATCTTCCACTTTTTTTAAAAGTGGGATGTAGTTTAGCGTTATTAAATCTGCCAGTCTTGGTGAGACATTGATACCTAAATAGGTAATATTCCCTGACTGCAGTTGTGTATTAGTTGGATTCTGGACAGAACAATTGATTGGAAGAACTGTAGATTTTAACCAATTTATAGAATAATCTGAAACATTTGAGTAAGAGTTTATCAACCCGATTACCTGAGAGAAAGAGGTTTGTGAATGCTGGAGAAAAAGTAATACATCATCTGCATAAAGACTGATTTTATGTTCTATGTTATTGCATTTTATGCCTTTAATATTGTGAGTTTGCCTGATTGCTGCAGCTAGTGGTTCAATAAAAATAGCGAACAGGGAGGGAGAGAGAGGACATCCCTGCCTGGTATCTCTCTGAAGATAAAACCTAGATGATGTTTGGTTATTTGTCCTGTTACATGCTGTTGGTGAACTGTACAATATTTTCAACCAGTTTATAAAAGAATTTCCAAAGCCAAATTTATGTAAGGTTACAAATAAGAGTTTCCAGTTAACTCTATCAAATGCTTTTTCTGCATCTAAAGATAATATATTAGTTTTAATGTTTTTACAGTAAGAAAAATCTATTAAATCTTTTAATCTACGTGAATTTGTGGATGAATGTCTCCCTTTAATAAAACCAGTTTGATCAGGATGTATTATAAGAGGGGTTACTTTCTCAATCCTTTTTGCGAGGGCTTTGCAGATTATTTTAAGATCAACATTAATGAGGGATATGGGATGATAGCTGGTTGAAAACAAAGGGTCTTTACCTGATTTTAGTAGAAGACTAATGTAGGCAGAATTCATATTTGGTGGGAGTCGGCCATTTTCCTTGGTTTCCTGCAGCATTCTGTGGAATGTTGGTGCCAGAATATTCCAGAATTCTTTATAGAACTCTGCTGGAAATCCATCTGCGCCTGGAGCCTTGTTATTGGGCATGCCTTGGAGGGCCTCCTGGAGTTCAGCCGCTGTTAGTGGTGAATCCAGGGCCATCCCTTGACTTTCAGATAATTTAGGTAGTGTTATGTTATCAAAAAATTGTTCAATTTCATGATCCGATGGATTTATCTCTGGTAAGTATAAAGCCTTGTAAAATTCTTTAAATGTGTTGTTTATTCTTCCAGGATCATATACTCTATTCCCGGTCTGATCTTTAATAGCAGATATAGTTGTTTTTTCTTTATTATTTTTAAGCTGGTTAGCCAAAAATCTACCTGATTTATTACCTTGTTCAAAGTTTTCTATCCTAAGTCTTTGAATTAAGAACTGGGTCTGTTTATTAATAATTTAATTTAATTCTAGCTTTGCTTTACGGATTTTGCCTAGTCTCTCCTCATCTAGAGAAGCTTCTAATGAATTAATAGTTTCTTCTAATTCCTGAATACATTTTTTTTCCATTTTCTTTTTATTTGATGAGAATGAGATTATTTTACCTCTAATCACAGCTTTTCCTGCCTCCCAAAGAATGGATGGCGACGTACCAGGGAGGTCGTTATATTTCAAATATGAGGCCCACTCTTTTTCGAAATATTTAATAAATTCTTTATCCTTAAGTAAGGATATATTAAATCTCCAATTTTTGCTTTGAGGTGTTTCTGTTTTATTTACTAAAGTTAGAGAAACAGGAGCATGATCGCTAACAGCTATAGGGTGTATCTCAGTGTCTGAAATGTCAGTCAACAGTGAGCTGCTGACTAACAAATAATCCAGTCGAGAATATGAATGGTGGACATTTGAGAAGAAAGTATATTTTTTGTCATTGGGGTGAAGAGATCGCCATGCATCACAAAGTCCATAATCGCTCATGTACTGTTTGACTATATCTATAGATTCCCAGCTGCGCTGAGTCCCTGCTGTGCTGAGCCTGTCTATTTCTTCATTTAAACCAAAGTTGAGGTCGCCCCCAAGAAGAAGTGAGCAATCCATGTGTTCAAGGAGCACAGAATGAAAGAATGAGGGGTCATCAACATTTGGACCATATATACTGACAATACATAACTTTTGGTTATGTATAGATAGTTTTACTATAATAAATCTACCCTCTGGAGAGAACATTGTCAGTGTTGAGCTCCAGCACGTCAGGGGCACTGGGGCTCGGGTCTGGGCCAGGGCGCACTCTCACGGTGCGCGTTGGCTCTTACCTGGCTCCGTGCTCCGAAGGAAGGAGAGAACACAGGGGAACACAGCACGACAGGGGTGCTGGGGCGTGTGGCTTGGCTTAGTCCGCGAAGGGTTGCTTAAGTGTGGGTACCCCGGTCCGAACGGTGGTCATGGTTCTGGTGGGGTGGTTGTTCCAGCAGCCCTGGAGCCAGAACTCCTGCCCCTCTCCCTCCGGCCTGTGACCAGCAGGCCCTGGGTGAGGGGGTGGGGTCAGGCCCTGGGTCCTGGAGCCAGATCTCCTGCCCCTCTCCCTCCGGCCTGTGAGCAGCAAGCCCTGGGTGAGGGTTGGGGTCAGTCCCTGGGTCCTGGAGCCAGCCTCAAGCTCCTCTCCCTCCGGCCTGTGAGCAGCAAGCCCTGGGTGAGCGTTAGGGTCAGTCCCTGGGTCCTGGAGCCAGCCTCAAGCTCCTCTCCCTCCGGCCTGTGAGCAGCAAGCCCTGGGTGAGGGCCAGACCGTGTTTGACACAGGAGCGAGGAAAGAGATGCGGAAAATATTCTAAGTGTCGGCCCCTTGCCTTACCAGAGGCACGAGATGCGTAAAAATGGCTAAGTGTCGGCCCCTTGCCTTACCAGAGGCAGGAGATGCGTAAAAAATGACTAAGTGTCGGCCCCTTGCCTTACCAGAGGCACGAGATCGACGGTATGGTTCTATACTGCGTAGCATGGGTTGCCCATTGGACATGGTCTCTCATGGTGGTCGCCAGGAGCCCAGTCGAGAAAAACACCTCCAGCAGGTTGGTGATATTCTTGTTCACACAATGTCTTAACAAAGGAGCGAAAAGATCGATATGGTCATGATTGTGGAGGCTGTTTGTCTAGTAGCCCTGGAGCTATGCTGCCAATGGCAGGCCTCGGTCGGGCTGTCAAGGGCAGACCTCGGTCGGTCGGTCCTGTCAATGGCAGACCTCGGTCGGTCAGTCCTGTCAATGGCAGACCTCGGTCGGTCGGTCCTGTCAATGGCAGGCCTCGGTCGGTCTGTCAATGGCAGACCTCGGTCGGTCTGTCAATGGCAGACCTCGGTCGGTCTGTCAATGGCAGACCTCGGTCGGTCGGTCCTGTCAACGGCAGGCCTCGGTTGGGCTGTCAAGGGCAGACCTTGTTCGGTCGGTCCTGTCAATGGCAGACCTCGGTCGGTTGGTCCTGTCAATGGCAGGCCTCGGTCGGGCTGTCAAGGGCAGACCTCGATCGGTCGGTCAGTCCTGTCAATAGCAGGCCTCGGTCGGGCTGTCAATGCCAGAACTCTGACACTTCACGCACATGAACGTAACACATTTTCACTGCGGTGAATTGTGTCCGCAAACTCCATTGGAAGTGTGTGCCACTAACAGGACTTTGGGTTAAGCTATGAATAATTATGAATAATTGCTT